>PVKM010004091.1:0-53828 GCA_004027735.1 Carollia perspicillata | reverse complement strand
ATTTATGAACATGCCCAGTCTCTTGAAGAGTCAGGGGAGTATAAATATTCCTACCCTCCAGACCTGAAACACTCTTTGAGAAATTTCTGTAGGGAAGGTTTTCCTGTCTTACCCAGCTGATATTTCTGTGGGGCAATCAGGACCTTTATATCCTGGGTACAAAAGGCAGTGACTAGTGATGATGCTGTGGTCTCCTCAACAGGATCAGGAGTTCACACCCAGACCCTAGCCTGAAGAGTGGGCCCAAGGGGCATGATCCATAATCACCAGTGTTATGGAGAATTCAGAGATCATTTCAAAATAACATTAATAGGGATTACAGCTCCTATGTCATCAAACTCAACAATAAAAGAGCTACTAAAAAGATCTGGGCAGGAGGGGTCTGTCTTGATCATTCAGATGTTCCTGGTGGCCTGCGCAGTAGCTGGTTTTCAATGCATATTTGTGAAAGGAAGGAGCAAGGGAGCTTGAGAATTTATTGATAATTTAATATTCCTTAAAGACAAAGGAGAGAATTTCCTGAAGCTAGTCAATCAGAGGACTTCAAGCAATCTAGGATGTGTAAGCTGTGTCTCCATCACTGAGATATCTCTCCTGATTTAAAGATGTTTTATTCTTATTTCTGTTTTGTGTGATCACCTACTGAATGTCTTGCTTACTTTGGGTTGGCTATCTCAGACCCATATACTAGAATTTTAACCTCCTTCCCTGTCCTTGTCTCCCTCTTACATCTGTGCACACTGTGCTTATTACTGTGCCAGGTCTGTGTTGGGTATTGGAAATCACATGTCAAACAGGACAGGTGTAGTTACCACCCACATGAATCTTACAATATTGCAGTGGAATCTGCTGTTTGTCCTAAACAATATCCTTCCCTTCTCTTGGGATCATTCCTCAGTCCTCCCAAGAGCTGCTCCTCCCCTTCCCACCATAGTGGAACTCTGTTCTTGATATCACAGGTCAATCCCAGTGTTGGTGCTGAATTCCAGCCTCTGTAATTACAGTTAGTTCTCCCTGGTGGCAGGGAGGTAAGATGTGTAGTTCAGGAGATGCTGGTGGCCAGGTAAAATAGGTAAGTTGAGTCAGAAAACAGTAAACAGAAGTCATATATTCACTAAATCTTAAATGTCTTGTAAACTCAGAGGTCTAGATATAGAAACCCTGTAGTAATTAAACTCCTTATCCTGGCTGGGTGGCTCAGTTGTTGGAGCACTTTCCTGTATACCAACTTGTTGTGGATTCAATCCCTGGTCAGGGCACATACCTAGGTTTCAAGTTTAATTCTTAAGTGGAGTGTACTGGAGGCAACTAATCAATATATCTCTCTCTCCTTCCCCTCTCTCTAAAAGCAATGAGAAAATGTCCCCAGACGAGTATAAGAAAGGATTATTAAATCCATTTCCTCTACACAGGTACTATCATTTGTACCCACAATTTCTGCCTAATAGAAACATACTGATTCTCCATATTTTCTTACATTTTCTAACTAGGAAATGGTGCTCATGCTATATGTCCCTCTTTCTGTTAGTGGAACACGGTGACAATGAATAAGATGAATAATATGAATAAAATGAAATGCGTGTTCTGTCTAAGCCCCAGATACCACTATTGAAACAAATAAAAGTCACACCCTCGTATTTTCAGTTGCTTTTACAGTACGGAGCAATGGAGTTTTATAAAAAGAAACATTATAACATTTGACTTCAAATAAATGAGGATTTCTAGAAGGAACAAAGACTTAATTGCCTGAAGTCTTTCCTTCTTTCTCCCTTCCCTTCTTTTTGGCCTACAGACTAATAGCTCATTACAGAGATCACTGTCTGAAAAAAAACAAGTTACCTAGACATGCAGACCATAACCCAAGAGGAGCTAATTGTTTGCATAAATCATATGGATGCCAGCCCTAGCTATATTAACCATTTGCCACACTGATCATTTGTTACCACATTGTAATGCCAGTCATCCTTTGGGGAGAAAATTACCCCATGGTGGTTTCTTCAAGTAAGGGAGGTCGGGGTGCAGTTCTTCTCTGTGCACAGCAAGACACATCATCCCAGTGATGTGTCTCCTGGTAAACAAATCCAACCAAGGCGATAAAATTGCCACAGGTTTACAAATTAGCCTCTGTGAGACTGAGAACATTTGTCACTGCCCATGCAAATTAATTTCATCAAACTGCTTCATACAGTGCCAGGAGACAGGAAACCACTTGCTAATACCTCTCGACCATTCTCAACCCAAATCTTAGGAGCATCCACCACCTTCAGATACTCAAGCAAGTACCATATTATAGGTAACATCCTCCATCAGAACTAATTGCTTTTTATTTTTAAAATTATTTTATTGTTGTTCAGTTATAGTTGTCGGCATTTACCCCCCACCACTCACCCCATACCCCAGCCATCCTCACCTCCCTCCCCTGCTTCCACCCCTCCATGGTTTTGTCCATGTGTCCTTTAGAGTTAGAACTAGTTACCTTTTGAAGCAGGAAGCCCAATGCTTAGGGAAAGAGAAATAGAAGTTATACCAATTAACTTCACCCTCTCTGGACTAAAATTCAATTTGATGCAGTTAATTCTTTTTTAAAAAAAATCTATTTTATTTATTTATTTTTAGAGAGAGGAGAAGGGAGCGAAAATGAGAGAGAGCGAAACATCAATCAGTTTTCTCTTGTCCATGCCCCAACCAGAGACCAAACCTGCAACCCAGGTAAGTGCTCTGATGAATAACCAAACTTGTGACCTTTCACCTTGCAGAAAGACACCCAACCAACTGAAGTACACCGGTCAGGTCAATGCAGTAAATTCTTAAGGTAAGCCTACAATATATGTAATCACATCATCACCACCATCACCACCATCATCATCATTGTTAAAACAACATCAACAATAATACAACGAGTGCAGTCAATATTTATTTGGCATGTACTATTTGCTAGCTGCAGTGGTAAGAACTGTATACATACTCACTAATGATCACAAAAGTTCTGAGAGTTGGATACTGGTACTATTGTCTTTTGTAAAAGAGAAGAATCTGAGGCCCGGAGAAGATAAGTAATTTGCCCAAGCTCATATGATCATGAAGCGATGGGTGTGGGGAGAGGGACAGAGCTGTCGGAGGGATGATCCTGGTGGCTTTCTGTGTTGCCTGGCCACAAACCAGCTGGGGCCAGTGGTTTCCCTTCCTTTAGTGAGAGAGAGTAAACATGATGTCGACTTTTCAGGTAGTCTTCTGATGTCATCCACTGACACAGTTCCCAACATGCATCTTGCCTGGATAATTGGTTCCCAGCATGTACCTCACCTGGACAGCTACTTCCCAAGACACAAGGATTTGTTCCCTACCTGTAAGGCTGTCCTCACACTTACTGCAGCAGGCTGAAAAAATGGCCACCCAAAGATATTGGGTCCTTTTAATTCCTGGACCCTGTAAATGATGTTTTATGAGAAAAAAAAGGTTCTTTGCAGATGTGACTAAGTTAAGGATCTTGAGATAGAAGATTACCCTGGATTACATGGATGACCCTACATCCATCCTTAAGTGTCCTAATAAGAGAAGCAGAGACAGACACAGAAGAGAAGAGGACAGTGTGACCCTGGACACAGAAGGTGGGGACACATGGTAACCATTCAAGGATTGCCAGTAGCCACCAGAAGCTAGAAAAGGGACACCTCCCCCACAGATCCTCCAGAGGAAGTACATCCCTGCCAACACCTTGATTTCAGTCCCGTGACATTGATTTTAGACTTTTGGCTACTAAATTGTGACAAAATAAATGTCTGTTGTTTGAATCCACCGAGTTGGTGGTAATTAGTTATAGCAGCAATAGGAAACTAATACAGTTATCCTGCCATCCCCCCTCTAAAAATATGGAGAGCAAAAGAGAAATGCCGTCCCTCTCCTGGAGCACAAGCACATAGTCCGTCCCTGTGTGTCTGGTCCAGAACCTGTCTTCACAGAAAGCCAAGAGTACAGGGTACATGGCTGAGATGGTGGAGGGTGGGGCAGGGAGGGGGCGTCTTCACATGCTGGACCTTCGGCCTGTGAGTTTCCAGTCTCAACAAAATCATACTCTGGGCTTGTACCACCCACGGCCTGACATTGGATCTGGGACCTGCCTATGTTTAACTGACCTCAGAGCTTTCTTCTTATCAGGACAACTGGAGGACTGTTGAGAGGAGGTATGCAAAGAGAATTAAGACAAGATCTCTGGTGTCAAAGTTCTCACCATCTGGCTGACCCCTCAGACTAACAATTAAATTTGTAAATTTAATATACTAATGTATTCTAATTTCTAGAAGCTCAATTGTTATACAAATGGAGCTTTAAAATTCAACTCCCTATTTTAAGATAACTGAAGATTTACATGTAGTTTAATGAAAGAATACAGAAATATCATGTACCCCTAAACCTATTGCCCCAGTAGTTACATATTGCAAAACTGTTGGACAATATAACAGCCAGGAGAGTGACCTTGACATTGTCAATCACAGAGTAGTCCATCAACTCAAGGACCCCTTGTGTTGTCTTTTTATAACCACACCCTACCCCTACTTCACACCCTTCATTCCTGACCCCTGGTAATCACTCATCTGTTCTCCATTTACATAACTTTATCATTTCAAGACTGTTACATAAACAGAATCATATATGTTACCTTTGGGGATCAGCTTGTTTTCTTTCAGCATAATTCCTTGACGTTTCCACCAAGCTATTGCATGTATCAGTGGTTTGTTCCATTTTGTTGCTGAGTAGAGGTCCATGGTGCTGATGGACCCCAGCCTGTTTAACCGGTCATCCACTGAAGGACCACTGGGCTGCTTCTAGTTTTTTGTTGTTGACAAATAAAGCTGCTACAAACATTTATGGATAGGTTTTAATGTAGACATGTTTTCAGTTTTGTGGGATAAATGCCCAAGAGTGCAATTGCTAAAATGTATGGTAGTTATGTGATTAGTTTTACATGAAAATGAAAAACTATTTTCCAGAATGTCTGTAACATTTTGAATTCCCACCAGCAATATATGAGTAATCCTTGCCAGCATTTGGTGTTGTCACTATTTTTTTTTAAACTTTAGCCAACGGATGAATTTTTATCTGTGCATAGCTAGAGATAATGCCAGTCAGAACAAGGGAAGGCAGAAATAATGCAAAATAGTGACATCAGGGATAAACTCATGGAAAGGAAGGTATGAAGGCTTGCAGAAGCCAGTAAGGATGCTTCAACAAAGGATAGTGTGGCCAGATGGGCAGTGATCTGGTCCTACTTGCTCTTTCAGCTCCCTCTCTCATCTCTTCTCTCTCACACATTACACCTGGCTTCCTTTAATATTCTCTACTCAGCCAGGTCTTTTCCTTAGGGAGTTGCCATATACAGTTCCCTTTGTAGGTGGCTCTCCTACCCCTTTTTTCACAAAATGGTCTCCTGTCATCCCTTCTCTCTGAGCTTACCCATCACCTCCTCAGAGAAATCCTGCAGGACCACCCCATCTAAGCAGATTTCTCTTTCACATGTTCCATCTTTATTTTCTTTTGTGGCGTACCCTATTTCATTCTTGCACCATTTGTAAGTATATAATAATTTCTTTGTTTACTTTTTTAGAGCTTCACAGTAGCTCTTATGCCTAAGATAGAAATTAGTTCTACTTCCTTCCTAGGATATTGTCAGGCTCCATCTCAGTCCTAATACAACCTCAACGACCATTAAATGAATGATTGAATGATGAAGGAAAGGGCACCCCAGGTTCTGGGACCTTAGAATTTCACTGTAAACCCAAGAAGCTAAATGTTCAAGGTTATACCAAGAAGGTATATATGTATGGGAAGGTAAAGAGTGAATTTTTCTAACCATTTGAGAAAAATCTGTCTCTTGTCACTCCTGTTTACCTACTAAAAACAATAGTGTGTAGAAGGTTTAATGATAAAGTTCTCAGGTTACTAACCTAAACCAACTTCTCATTCTATGGGGGAGAAAGACACACACACACACACACACACAAATTATAGTACAAGGTAGAGAGAAGAGACAGACTAGGGATAAAAACAAGGAACCATGAGCAGAGAGATGAGGGAGAGAAGGCTTCAGTGGGAAAAATTGGGGTGGCTTTGTAGAGAAGATGGCATTCGAACTAGGCTTTAAGAACTCATGAGGTTTATACATTTAATCATGGTGGAGAGGCATCTCAGTTCTATATAAAGCATGAGGACACGGCTTTTTCCTCTTTTGTCAGAATCTATTTCTCTTAAAAATGAACCTAATTCCTATCAATGAGCAGAGTATTGCAGAAGCTAACTTTTAGTTACCATAGAAAATAATTCAGTATTGAAGCTCAGCACTGTCAACTATCAACACACATCTCTGATACTTGGATATTTTTTTTAGTTCCTTGTTTTATGATCCGGGATGATTATGTCTGAAACAGAAGAGGAATCTGGGGAAAGTCTCATGGCAGCCAAGTTGCCAAAAATGTGTGCACGAGCAGTTGGAATTAGCCAAGGTAAGACATTCTTTGGCTTTTCTTTGCTGTTCTGTTGTTTACTGTTCCCTTCCACAGACAAGGAAGTGAAATCAGTGAATTCGGGTCATGATTACACAGATATCTGACCCTCTCTTTTTCTGAATCTAGAACTTCCTTTTCAAGCGTTGGCTATGAGGTTCTTCTACTTTGTGATGTTACTTTGCTTGTTACTTGTTACTCCACATCGGGGGTTTCTTTTTCCCTCCCTCTCTCCTTTCTGTCTGTCTATCTGTCTATCTGTCTGTCTGTCTGTCTATCTATCATCATCTACCATCAGCTATCTAGCTAGATTTGACCAGTAAGTGTTGACAACAGCAAACACTACCTTCTGCTGGCAATCTGGTGTGTGCTGGCTATGAGTGGTCAACATAAGTGTTTGGAGGGTTTATTTTGTTTTGTTTTTTGGCACAGTAAATTGTTTTTATGAAATTTTGTCTTGGTGGCCAACATTAAAAAAACTGGACATTTTACATATGAAAAATACAGATGTCAGACTTCTCTGGGAAAATTAAAAGGTCTGGCCGCAGGAGACCCACTTTCCACATGGTCACAGATGACTGCAGCTGGGGGTTCTCTCCACCTATACGGTCATGGGGGTCCCAGCTCCGTTCACCATAGAGCAGCCCCTTGCTGTGTGTGTCACTCCACTTGAAGGCTAGGGACTGCTGTTTGTTTGGCATTAGCAAGGCTTGGGGGGAATAACTTGTTCCCTTCACTCTTTTTCTGATACAGTTGTATCATTAGGTTTTGTTTAATTACTCCGACAACACATGATTGTTTTAGAACAAAGAGTACAGACACGCAAGCATTCACAGTTTGTTGAGTGCCCTAATAGCGGCTATCCTGCTACTAACCAAGTCAGTCCCCTGTGGCGGTGTGGCTGTGTAGCCAGCTCTTCACCCCACTCGTGTTCCTGCCCCTTGCCAGGAAACTTGGCAGCTCCCAAACTGGGAAAGGCCTTTTCTCCCCTGTGCAGGAAGTCCTTGCTGAGCATCATCTGCAGGTTCTTGGAAAGAAAGTTTACCATAGGCTAATTGAGATAAATAAGAGTTGAGTTCTTATGGCAGATTTCTAGTCACAAAAACATCACCAAACTTCGAGGCCCTGGCCAGGTAGCTCAGTTAGTTAGAACATCATCCCAGTACACCAAGGTTGCAGGTTTATTCCCCAGTCAGGGCACATACAAGAATCAACCAACGAACGTATAAATAAGCACAACAAAAATATCAATGTTTCACTCTCTCTGTCTCTCAAGTTATAAACCAAAATTTCAACAAAACACCAAAATTCCAAATAAAGACCCAAACACTTCTGATATTAAACATTGAAATAAACATGAGTTATACATAAAAGCAAACAAGACAATTATTTACTAACCTGCTTATTCCAGTTCAGCGTCCCAGGTGGCTGGAGCCTGTCCTGGTAGTTTGGAGCACAAGGTGGGCACCCACCCACTGCAGGATGGGCTTCCATCACCGGGCCACTCATACACAAACCCAGAGTCACTCACACTGGGACAACTGAGACACAGAACTTCACCCCACGTGCACATCTTTGGGGTGTGGGAGGAAACCAGAGTCCCCACAGAAAATCCATGGGGAGAACTTGTGAACACCACACACACTGTGGCCCCTGCCAGGAACTGATATTACCTTTTCCTTCAGCATTTTAGCAAACAGCAATGAATGAAACAACATCATTGGAAGACTTACTGTATCTTGACTTTGGCATGAACCATGTGTCTTGTTTTAGTCGACAAAATATTGGCCAGGCTCGCCCTATGGTGCTTCCCATCACCATGGAGATGATGATGGAGCAGGAATCAGCACCTGCAGATGTTGGCTTCCCCAGTCTGGGCTCCAGAATGAGCACATGTCTGGCAGACTTGAGCCAACCCCTCAGAGTGAGGTGCCAGGTTGGAAAGGGCCCAAAGCATGAAGTAGAGCCACTCAGAGGAATCCAGTCTAAGTAAGCCAACTCCCAGCTGGCCCAGAGAGGGATGAAAAATACATGTTAATTGTATGTCATGACATGTTATCACCGTTATGCAGTCATAAGTGACTGATATTATGATTCCTGGAGTGAAGGCTTGAGGCATCATGGTCACCAGCTGCAAGACAGGTGTGGGTGAGCCCTCTGTCTGGGGGCTGATTGAGGAAAAATAAAGTTCTAGACTCAGGAAAAAAGAACACTTCATTTACCAAGAGAGGCAAAACATGAACCTATTTTACAGCTGTGTGATTTGAGAACTTCTCCTTTGCTGCTACAAATCCACAAAAATAATTGCCTTCCTCCACAGACATGGTAGAAGTGCAACTCTTAAAATTGTCAGCCATCACCCCTGTCTTCTGAGGATAATTTAGAGGCAATCTTTCCTTCTGTAATTTCCTTCCAGGCTTTATAAGAACTTGCGTGCACACTGTCCAAGATCCTGCAGGCTTATTAAAGCAGTCGCTTAGAAATGAATAAATAAAGGATAAGAAAGTGAGCATCTCCCATCAAAGACAAATGACCTAATTTTGTTAGTGGACTATGTTGTAAGGTCAGCCTTATTTCTCCTGGATCCTGGCGAGCATTACCATTCATGAATTTTATTGGTTATTTGACGTCTGTAGATGTGCAACTCTTTCCCCCGATACATGATTCATAGGGGCAAAGGTCGTTGAGTATTTCCACATCATATCTCCAGTCTTACATTGCAGCAGCTCTCAGAACCTCTCCCTTGGTTCTTCCCCCACCCACTGTGTCACACGTTTTATATGCCATTTGCTGGGGGCTTACTTTTTTCTGTCTGATGATGACCTAGCTGTCTTCTCATTGAACATAATGCAGACCTCTGTTTCCCATTGTCCATGGACATGAGTAAAAATGCTTGGTTTTAAGGCAACGCAGCTTGTTGTTTCAGGGGCCAGTCTTTGTTGGCTAAGTGAGTCCAGACATGTAAGTATTCATCTTTGCTTGTAATACAGAATTGGGGATCATCGAAACTATTCATTTAATAGAATGTAAAACTGCCATAGAATCTCAAAAAAATATGCATGTCCCATTCCTTCTCTTCATTCTTTCATTCAGCAAATGTTTATTGAGGATTCACTCTAGAAGAGGTGCTGGACTAGGCAATGAGGGTACTATAAGCATGAAAAATGTGGACTTTACCTTCATGGATGTCGCATCTTAGTGGGAGAGACACACAGCAAACATGGAAAGGCACAGATTGCAGTCTGTGATGTGACTGATGTAAGTCACAAACACAGCCTGACATCAATGATACCTGAGAAATGAGCATTGATGGTTGATGGGAGGAATTAGGTTAGTCTAATTGGAGAAGGTGACATTTAAGGTGATATACAAAGACCAAGAGGAAGCATTCACGAGAAACATGGGCTCAGGTCATACCAACAGGGGTAGCAAACATGTACAAAGACATGTTTAATGTTTCAGACTGAAACACTAAAGACTTTCTTTATTTGAGGACTTGACAGAAGGCCAGTGTGAAGAGGCACTAGGGGAAGGAGAGAAAGTGCAGGGGTCCTGTTGGAAAAGCAGGGGCTGGAAAGTTTAAGCGAGATCTCTGAAATATTCCCCCATATTCCTCAGGTAGAATGAGAATCCACTGGGGGTTTGTCAGCTAAATAGTGACCTGATGAAATATGTGAGTTAATAACATTCCTCCAGAAGCCATGAGGAAAATGGGTCACAGGAACAAGGGTGGTGTTAGGGAGGGCAGTTAAGAGCCCACTGTGCTCATCTAGGGGCAAGGTGATGATAGCTTGGACAAGGGAGAAAGGGAGGTGGGGTGGAAGGAGAGAGAGGATAAGGAGGAGAGAGAGAGAGACAGAGATGGGGAAAGAGAGAAAGAGACCAGTAAGCAGTAGACAGATTACTAGAAAATAGCTCAGACAAAAAGTGATACATATTTCGTTAATGCTGAATCCTAGCAATCATCACCCAAGCAAGTCTTGCAATTTGAATGAGACAGATGAGAACTTGGGTGATTTTTCCCCTTATCCTCAGACACTGCAGACAAATCTAGGGTTTGTGACAGTATTGAGGGAATAAGCAGTCCAGAAGAGCTTTAACCTCAGATTCAAATCCTGCTTCCGTTACTTATTTGGCACAGAACAGAATAGTTAAGGATACATTCCCAAATCCACTATTTTAACTTATCTCTATGCAAAGAGAGGGCACTGGGAAAGTTTTATTATTTGAAAGCAATAGTAGGTCACTCCAAAATTATGGATTACTTCTTTTCCTTCCTGGGACATGTGTTTTCCTAACCACTGCTTGCTCCACGAGACCATTCACAACCACTCTGCATGAGCCCCTTCCCTGGCAAACTGGATGCTTCTGTTAAACGTAGCAAAAGGTTCACCAAGGTAAGGAGAGGCATTTTTCCTTGTTTAAATTCTTTAAATCCAGTAGGTATACAATCTGAGGAACTTTTACTCAGAAAATAATTTCCTTAGAATATGTTTAAAAAAAGAAAACAACTAGAAACAACCTGAATGCCCATAAGAAGAGGACTAGTTAAATACATTATGGTATGGCCGTACAATGAAACATTGCAGAGCCAATGAAAAGAACATGTATTCATACGTGTGACCAAGGAAGGAAGCCTATAATATTTGTCAAGTTAAAAGGGCAGATTAGAAATGTACGATCCAATTTTTCCCAAAAACATACACACAGAGAATAAGATCAGCAAAACTGTCTTAAGCAGTGAACAATCTCCACATTGCTGGAATAAGTGAGGAGAACATAGCTTCTCTACATATGCAAGAAGTATTTGTCTTTGAAAATATAAGCATGTGTTGTTTCTCTGCTTAGAAAAATAAACAATAATATATTTTGTATTTGTGTAAAGAAAAAATTGGCTACTGTAATTATGGCATGTCTTCCATATTTCCTTACTGAAACTATTCAAAAAGCTAACATTCAGATGTAATTTTTATGCTAAAAAATTGTACTTGAAGAATATTCAAATGAAGACAGTAAAGTTCGTTGGCTTGAAACAGAAATACTGATACTGCATCTTCTCAGATAGGGGCAGGTGGGATGCCATCCACTTCCTGGAAGATGCAGGTACCCTCCATTGTTCCCCCCAGAGGGCTGTGGCATGCCTTACAACTCTGGAGTCTGCAGTAACTGAAAGCATTTGTGAGAGTTCTCAGAGTAAAATTAGCTCTGGAACTGTAGGTGGACAGCTCGAAGGAAAGGAGGCCCATGGTAAGACTTGCTTCATTAGCCCGAGGTTAGACAGCTCAGAGAATCATCAAGAGCTATGGAATGACTGACTCCACAATTCTAAGCATACTCCAAGACAGTTTTACCTGTAAGCAAACAAAAGGGGAAAAAAAAACCCTAGAAAACAGGTTGTCAATTCAAAAGCCTTGCAGTTGCCTTTTGGCCTTTTCAGTATGAACCAGCGAATTTCAAGTGGATCCCTAAGTCTCTGGAAAGAAATGCATTTTTGCTTTCTAAAATCATTAGAATGTAAACTAAATCTCCATGTCCTCCTTTAATCTCACAAGTAATTCTCAAAGGAACCTCAGTTTTATGGTCAGGATGAGAAAATTTAATGTCATAATTAAACACTAGAATAATGTCATATTAATTATATGACAAAGAAGGCTGTGATTACGCTCAATATTTAGTGAAGGAATGGAGGAACAAACTCAGGAATCCCTGAGTGCAGGAATGAATGAATGGATGAATAAATCAATCAATGTCACAGATGGCAGCATAGTTCCTCACACCCTAAGGTTACCTTTTTATTTTTAGGAATGACTTCCAGTGCATTCCCCATGCCTAGTAGATTGGCAATGCTTTATTTTAAAGAAAGGCTTCTTTTTATAATAGTATTTCCAATGATTGATGGTGCTTTTATGCACTTTTAGGGACAAAATGGTACTTGATTATTTTCATGAAAAATAAACTCACTGAGGAGCAAACAGGTTATTTCAAAGGTATTAACAAATGTGTTCATTTTAAGTTGGGGGGTAGGTTCATGGGTTTTTGTTTTACCACGTGTTTTCATGGTCACACATGGTACAGATATTCTTTAGTTTATACCAAATATTTCATAATTTTGAAAAGAAAAACAAGAAACCAGGGTTACCATGTGTTAAAGCAAATGTACATTATAATAGAATTTGAAGGCCCAAAAATCTAGAGACTGGGATGCGGGGAGAGATGCCAAGAATATCCAGTAAAAATAGTACTATGACTACATTGATTGAAATAGCCATGTACTTTTTAAAGCCAAATGTTTCGACTGCTTAATTTTCTCTTTGGTAGTTTTCATATTACAAGAAGAATTGTGTGCCTTCTAATATCCTGATGAACAGTAGCTTAATTAAAAAGAGGCGAGTCTGCAAAAACACAGGCTGTGTGTCTCACAGCTAATTGAAATAGCTACAAAGGCCCCAGAAAGACAAGTTCAATATCGTGGAAATACCAGCAGGGCTGGCATTTCAGTGTTCTCAGATACCCTCCTTGTCTGTCTGATTAAAATTTCACTTGGCCTTTCTGTCCATAACAAAAGAAACCTGTTTGTGCCCAGAGCTGTTCTGCAGACAGCAGACACAAGTTAAGTTTCAGGGTGTTTACTGAGTCTGTTGACGTTTCTGCAGCGTGGTAGGCAGCCTTTCTGTGGGGATGGAATCGATGGGGTTAAGGATGGAACATGCTGTAATCACTTTTACACTGAGGCAGCTGTGTTGAAAATGATGGATACACTCCACCCCCTTTTTTTCTTGGGGGGGAGAAAAGGATGCACTATCTTGCATGGTTGTTCAATAATGAACACTTTATGGACAGGATGATCTCGGTGCGATTTTCAGAGTTTGATTGCAGTACCGGAAATTGATAGTGGAATCTTTCAGTTTCCCCTTTCAGGGTATGTACATGTGTATGTCTAATTGAGAGCACCTGAGGATGTGAAGCAGATTTATAATAACTACTATTAATAATGATGATAATAGGATTGTGATCATGATAATTAAGTATTAGCAAACATTTAAAGATAACGATATTTAGTGAGCATGCATAATGCACAGGTTCATTGATCTACATATTATTTAACTAAAACTATGATTATTCTCAATTTTCAATGAGGCAAGTGAGGCTTAGCGAGGTGGAGTGATTTGCCCAAGGTTACACAAGGGGTTTCCAGGAAAGGCTCAGAGGCCAGCAGTCTGAGTCTACTGTTCAATTTCTGCACCTGATGAATATCTCCTGCATAAGGGATGGTTATTTTGGCAGATATTACTAGCATCCATCCATAACTAGTGCTCCTATCATTCTTGGTCACTCAGAAGGCTCTTGCAGCTGGTGAGGCCAAGTGACGTGCTGACTGCCACTCTGAATAGAAGCCACTTCCACTGCAGGAAGCCCAGAAGCAGCTCTCTCTTCCCTGTAGACTCAGCTGGGTTGTGTAGCTACAACATGGACAAAGCCTGGGTCCTGAGATGCCTCACAGGAGAGGGTGGAAGCACATTTGTAAGAGTGAGGGATACACTTGAAAGTGTTAGAACACTGAGGTGAATAAATTGTATATTATCTAGTGCAGTGTAGGTAACGTGATTTTACCATTATTTACATTCATAAAAGCAACTTTACTAAAAAACTTCAAATTGAATTTACAAACTACAGAATTCTAACCTCAGCAATGTTTTGGTGGTGGCTAACTGGTGCTTATCCTATAAGGCTCACCCTTACCTTGTCCGGGGACCACTCTAAAAAGAGCACAAGTAGGAGTGCTCATCTTTGAATAGCTAGCCATATTTCCATCCTTCTGTTGTTATTATGGAGGGTCTCATATATGGCAGGCTCAGCAATGGGGATTCAACAACAAGGGTGAGAGAGAGACACAGTCCCTGCCTTCAACAAGCTTTCAATTTAATGACAGAGAGAGTATGATGCAGGAATGTGTGCTGTGCATCAGGAATTACCTGATTTTCACAGGCAACATTTAACTGCTAAATGTTCTGAAACACAACTAGTGTTATATTTTTAATAAGAAAACAAAGGTGAAGAACTGCCTAACAGTAGAAGATGAGTTATCATAGAAGGCTACACAGGGTAAATTAGAGACAAAAGAAAGAAACAATCTGTTGTACCTGGAAGAAAATGAGAAAGTCTGAAAGAGCTTCATGGAAGGGATACCCCAGGCCCAAAAGTTTCCTGCTTTGAGGTGTCATCTGGCCACACCTCGCGAGTAACACAATAGAAGGAAGGTTTAAAGTGATATAGAAGTAAGGATACCTCTGAAGTAAGCTAAGCAGAATCCTCAAACAAATCAGGAGTTCACTGGGAGATGTGACCAATTGGGGTTAAAACCCCATGAGGTTCTGGTTGCTTTGTTACTGTGTTTTAGTTTCTGACTTCAAAGGCCGCTTTTTTTCTGTATCTTAATTCAACTGTAGAGCTGAAATCTTTAACTATTCCATTGTTTATAAAACAGATTCTGAGGAGTGAATGGGAAGGTAGAACTGCAGTACAACTACTTGGTTTCCAGAATTTATGAGAGAAAAAAAACTGCCTAACATGCTCAGTAATGTTTTACCAAGTAGTGTAGTTCTGCCATTAAATATTGTAAATTGTAAAAAAGGAATCCATTGTTACCTCAAATATCTATGGAGGATGTTCTGGGGCAGAGCTTGGCTAGCTGTCCATCAGCATGTTTCTTATTTTTTGCTAGGGACAGAGACTGCATTTTCCAGCTTCCCTTGCAGCTGGACATGACCATGTGACTGCTTTTGGCCAATGGCATGTGAGTGGAGGTGCTAATCTCTATCTTGTTAGTCTTGGCTCACACGATCCTCCTTGTCCTTGGTGACCATGACGGCAGAGCCACAGATGGAAGGAACCTGGCTCTGTATATCACTACGTGGAGGAGAGATGCCCATCTTTCAGGAACACCCATTTCGAGCTATCAGGTAAGAAGGCATAAATTTGAAATGTGTTTGCCACTGAGATTCAGGAGTTTGTTTCTGAAGCTTGTATCAGTTTAATACTAGCTCTACTTATATTCTGGTCCTGAATATGCAGAATAAAATACAGAAGAGTCCAAGTATACATCAGGTTTTCTTTGGACATTGAAACTCAGAAAGAAAAAGAAAAGGATCCACCATAGCAGACTGTACTTGTGGAGCTTGGTCCACACCTCTTGCTGATGGAGCCATCCTTACATTAGAGGTTGGGCTTTTGAAGCCAAATGACTAAAATAAAATTTGGCTTCTAGATGTACAAAACCAGAGAGACCATAAAAAAACCACAATGACCCTGGGAGTCAGGGGTACCTACATAATATGCAATTCTGCCTTGCTAACAGCTGCAGGTCAAGGAAAGAGGATGCCCAAGTTTACCCATAGATGTTGTTCAGAGTTATGGGAGACAACATTCTCCTTGAATTTTCACTTCAAACAAAGAATTTCAAGTTTTTGCAAGGATTCTTTTAAGAACAAATTGCCTCCTACTGCTCTCCCCTGCTCATTAATTCATTCATACAGATTGTTACTGTCATTATATAACAGCTAGTTACTGGGCACTTGCTCTGTGCCTGGCAATGCTCTGGGCATCCTTTTACTCTTACTCTCCCAAATAAGTCTGCTTGCAATAGCTAAAGAGATCTTAGTACATATTTATAGGGTCAAGTCATTCCAACCCTTTCAATTCCTCTGACGGTTTCCCAAAGTCCAAACTCTCCTGCAGTCTCCAAGGCTGACTTCTCCAGCTCCTTTTCACCTTGTTTTCTCCCCCACTCTCTGCGCTACAGATGGCCTCATCTGTCAACTCATTGAACTTGTCAACCTCCTTTCCTTCTCAGGCTGTGCCTGTGTAGTTGCCTCTGTCTGGACCACTTTTTCTACCTCTATCCTCTTGTTTATTCTTGCATACCCATCAACTGCAATATTAGTTCTTCACAGAGGTCTGCCCTGCACCTTCTAACTAAATTAAGTCTTCCTGTTGTAATTTCCATAGCATCTGTTGTTTTCCTTCCATTGCACTTATCATGGCTGGCAGCTGTGTCCATCAACACTGAAGGTTTATTGAGCAGCCACTCAATTCTAGGTGCTGATGATAAAACGCAAAACATACTTGTCCCTATCATATGCATCTTCTAGAGCAGGGGTGTCTGACCTTTTAGCATCTCTAGGCCATACTGGAAGAAGAAGAGGTGCCTTGGGTCACACATTAAATACATTGTGACACATAATCACAAAAAAAATCTCAGTATTTTAAGTAAATTTATGATTTTGTGTTGGGCCACATTCATAGCCATCCTGGGATACATGTGGCCCACAGGTTGGATGCCCCTGCTAAAGGGAGAGTGGCAACACATATGTAAGTATGACACTGACAGACTTACAGGGTTAGTGATGGACATGATCAGACTGATGGGGAGCAATTGGGATGGGTACCATTCCAGACTGGGTAGGCAAGGAATGTGACAGTTACAATAAGTCTTGAAGAATGAGTAGAAGACAGAAGTGAGGGTCAAGGCCCTAAGGTGCAAAATGGCTTAGACTATTTAAATAAGAGAAAGGAGGTCGGCATGCCTGGAGCACATAGTGAGCAGTGTAAGTGGTGCCTTAAAAGATGGATGTAGGAATTGCAGAGAGATGTGTGTGACTCTATATTTAATATTTGTCTCCCCAGAAGACTGAAAGCCCTGAGGGTGCAGAGATACAAGTTTGCTGATCACCCCACCATCAGGGTCTAGTACAGGCCATGGCACTTAGATGGGATTCTAACTATTTAGTTAATAAATGAATGAATACAGCAGCTGGCTGCCTGCTTCTTATGGGAAGCTTGACAGCTCAAAACAGGTAAGAAGGGTTACAGAAAGCTGCAGAGGTAAATAGTTTCCGGTAATGGAGAAGGGCAAATGGAGAAACATATTTTTACTTGAAGTAATTATTGCACTGTGCAAACAGAGCAGCAAGGAAGCAGGAAGAAACAAAGAGGTAAATAACGCAGGAGCCTCACTTCTGTCTGCAGCTCCTACAAGCACCCCAACCTCTGAGACCCAGGGACATTTATACTAAGCAAGAGGCAGAAAATTAGGCAGCATCTCAAGATAATACCCAATAGGCCTTACATTTCATTTCAGTCAACCACTGCTGGGTTTTGGCACCATTTTCATTGCAAATATGAGTAATGCAGATCCCTTAGTCACTATTAAGTGGCAATCTGGGGAAATCATCCACTCCCAATAATCCATTTCTCTCATTTAGAACACTCTGAAACCACATAATGAATAATACTGTCGCCAACTCTCCGGTAATGACATATGACATGTGTCTGCAATTGCTCTTTTCAAGGTAAATCCCACTGTGTTGTTCCCCTCAGAAATTTCAGCTTATTTATTCGTGTGGGTCCCTCACACACACACAAAGTATATTCATTCCTAAGATAAATTTAGAACCAAAGTTGAGTCCCTGGCTTTGAAATATCAGGAAAAAGT
Organism: Carollia perspicillata; assembly: GCA_004027735.1. Classification (NCBI taxonomy): domain Eukaryota; kingdom Metazoa; phylum Chordata; class Mammalia; order Chiroptera; family Phyllostomidae; genus Carollia; species Carollia perspicillata. The sequence goes on along the minus strand of PVKM010004091.1, from coordinate 35,840 downwards.
TTTATCCTCACATAATAAATTGCATTGTTTTGTATGCAAATGGTTGATTACTATGCAATTACAGTCTTAAGTGCAGGCTGTCAATTAATTCCAAAGTGCCTAATTTAATTAGTGACACCATTCAGTGTATTCCCATTAGCTATATTTTCCCATTTTTACAACAGCAATTTTATTCCACCCACTTTTAGAGAGCGTTAGGTTCTCTTTTAGAAGTAAGACTTTGCTCTTCCTGGTCTCTTCACTAAGTAAATGATGCTCCCATGGCATTCACAGCCAGGATGATTATAAACCCCCCCCATGTCCTGGTCTTTTTCTTCCCACTCCTTTCTTCCCAAAGATGTGGAAATGGAAGGAAAATATTGTCCAAAGAATTAGCTCTTTTCTAACTCCAAGATATAACTGAAAAAGACAGAACTTAGGAGAAACAGAACTGAAGGGTTAAATGATCATCTTTGTGCTAAAAAATACTAGTCAAATAACATGTATGAATGACCCATGGACATGGACAACAGCATGGGGATTGACTGTGGATGCAGGGGTTGGGCTGGGTGGAAGGGGGCAAAGGGGAAAAATTGGAACAACTGTAATAGCATAAAAATAAAAAATTGAAAAAATATACTTAATGTTCTTCCATTTGAACACTTTCCATAACCCTGACTCTGGCTGAAAAATAATTTCTCTAAGTTACTCAGATAATTATATTAAACACACCACATTCTGGATGCTCGTAACTGATAGGGAAATTTTATTAGGCTGAGTAAAGAGTATATAATAGACAGTTGGTTAGAGGGTTTGTATAGGTATAATTATGCGGTCAAATAGGTTTCAGGGCACTTCTATTCTATGCTTAGGTGATAGAACCGAGATACATTGAGTCAGTAACACCCGCACAGTGTGTATCACTCAGCAAGGCACTGGGAGAATCTACCGAATCCAAGGGAGGGAAGTTTCTGAGTGTTCACATCTTGGACTATACACTACTTGGGTGAGCTTAGACTACAATTAGATTTTGATGACACCAGGCCAAAGCTTAAGGTAAGACAAACCACACCAGCTCCTCTTTCATCCCAGACTCCCATTGATACTAATGAAATTATGTGCAAGATGACAGGCAGGTTAAGTGAACCTTAATGAGAATGAGTGGTATGGAGCTGTTCTCAAACCCACCTTCAAGGTGATAAATTTCACCAGAGGACAAAGAGTGAGATGAACTGGGAAAATTTTTATATCAATCAAAGATTTATTTGGCATCCACCTTTGGAGGATTTCCTAGATACTAAAATTAAATAAAATAGCTCTGGATCCACAACATGCTGCCTTACGGGTTCTACCTGGCTGCCATCCTCCTGACAGCTTTGGGAAATGGCCTGGGTGCTCTGCCGTGCTGGCATTTTTTTTTTACCTCCATAACTCTGATTGCTCCTTGCCATTGGGACAGAGGAACTCATTCCTCAAGGATTACCAGACTGGGAAGGGCAGAGAGGCAGCAGAGAACAGGGTTTCTCAACCTCTGTGCCATTGACGTTGTGGCCTGGATCATTCTTTGCTGGGAGAACTGTGCTACGCACTGTAGAGTGTTGAGCAGCATCCCTGGTCTCTACCCATTAGACCGGCACCCACCCCACAATGTGGCAAACCAAAAAGCCTACAGACACTCCCAAAGGTCCCCTGGGGAACAAAATCATCCCAGAAAACTATTGGCATGGAGGATGGTTTTGTGTCCCTCATGTTTCTAAGGTCTTCCTCCTAGCATTTCTGTGACATTTTCTTCATTGATCTATTATTACTTCTTTGTTAGTTATTATAATTCATAGATAGGGAAAAAAAAGAGAAAGATCCGCCTATCAGCCTTAATTTCAGAAATGAAGCAGAAACTAACTAGGAGTACCAACTAACCAGCTGGTATGGTTTTAGGGTTTCCCTGTTGTGGACCTTACAGGGCACGTGTATCTTTTCCTAGACATTCACATCTGCACACACTTAATACAATCCATATATACTATGCACATGGTCATGCAAATATCTGCTCTCATTTGATAAATAGTACTAACACTTTTCCATACTAGTACCTACAAATTAATCTCACTCTTTTTAATGGTTGAGTGGTATTTCATGGTATGGAGGGACTAAAATGTGCCAGGCAATCTATTGATAGATTTTTTACTTCGTTCTTCACATATATACTTTTTTTAGACATACACACACAAAAACTACATTGAATTTACTTCTTCACATATTCTTGCTTGCCCTCTTGTATACATAGTTATGTAGATTAAATTTCTTCACATGAAACTTCTCAGCTTTTTCTTTAATGTAATTTTTTCTGACTACATTTCAATAACTCTCTTTTAAATGCTTACCTCTTTTAGGTCAGATGTCATATCCAGCATTTCTTTAGTTTCCTAGTATTTATTACCTTTTGTTCATTAGATAATTATAAAAAGGGACTCGGCTAGGAGCAAGGGACAGTGCTAGCATCCCACCCTGAGTCACTGCCCTTCCTCCTTAAGCCAAATTACTCATTGGCTGCTGTCCCATGCTCCATGCACCTTTTCCTATTTTCTTCTGGGTCTTTAGATCTGCTGAGCTTAGAGCCCCTTATTAATTTTCTCGAGGGTCTATGGTGCACCAGTATTGAGCTAAGTGCTGGGGAGGAATCAATGAACAAAAAGAAGGCAGGATTTGTCTCCTGCAGAGCATATAGTATAGTGGTAAAAAAAAAAAAGAGGCATTAATCAAAACTGCTTAGAAATACATGTAAAATTACAACTGGAATTGTGGCCATTGAGAGAGGAGCCCAATGCTCTTCAGGGAAGAACAGTTTGAGATTTGGGGGTGCACATTCCTGAAGAAACAGAAGGTTATGTGAGATCCAAAGTCTAGGGAAGCATTAACCTGGTGAGGGTGATAGAGGTAGCAAAGATCCAGGTTGGGGTTCGACATATGCAAAGACTCTCTGGTGGGAGGGAAGATGGCTCTTGGAGATCAGAAGGGATCTCAGTACAGGTGAAGGATAAGGAGAGAGGTGGTGTATAGTGGAGGAGGAGGCTAGGAATAGGATGCTCTGAACCCTATAGGCTGAGAAATGGTTTTGGTTTTATTTCAAAAGTGCTGGTGAGTAGATGTGTGACATGGTTGCATTCAGACTTTGATATAATCAACCTGTTGAAACATGATGAATAACACTGAAGAAGTCACCAGCTGTCATCATACAGAGGCCTCCACGAACTGAGAAAAACTTCTCTGCCTTCTCTGTAAGTACTTCTCATCCAGTGATAACTCCAGGTCTCATAAGGGAATGAACACATTTTCCCATCTCTTCTTTAATGGGTTGACTTTCTTCATCTGTGAGCACTTTGGTCTGGCCTGCTCTGGAGAACAGTATTGGGAGCCTTTTGGAGAGCATATTGAAGGGAAGAGCTTTAAGAGAAAATGGGATTAAAGCAGATGCTAGTTTTTTTTTCTTTAATTAACTGCTAACAAGGGAATTGATTAATGAAAAATGTAAAAATGAGTGTTCTCTTTACAAATATATTATATGTTATAGTAATGTGTTAAATTGGAAGTAACTAAGAGACTGAACAAACATGTATGCAGAAATAGTCATATTTTATCTACTTAGCTCTGCCCCAGACTGCATTATCCCAAAACTGAAAAGTTAGTTTTTAGCATGGCTAATCTATTGCAGTGCAATCATATTTTAACCTTATCAGATATCCCCACATATTTCTTCCACCTGCTAAAAAAATAGAACATCCGAGATTTAGATTTTATTTGGAAAATTCCTTATTCATCATAAGGAAACACATTCAATTGTATTCAAGGAATTCAATTTAAAACTAATTTATCTTACATTAATGTTTAAATTCATGAGACTCTGCATAAAGTCATTCTTGTAGTGTAATAAATTCAGAGTCAATATGATAATTATTAAAACAGAAATAAGCATGAGAAAAATAAATCACATGATCTTAGGGTTAGTTCCCTCTTGAGTGAGCTTTGAAGCTTCTAACAAAGAGAGAGACAGAAGATAGGGGGAAAGAAAGAGGGAGAGACATGAAAAGAGAAGAAGAGAGAGAGAGAGAGGCTACCACTTACCAAAAGTTTACAGTATGCCAGGCAGCCTTCTAGGGTCTTGCACATCCCTAAGCCTCAGAGAAACCAAAGGGAATTACTTAAGCGATAATACTACTAGCTAATAATTAGTAAGCCAGGCAGTGTTGTAAGTTCTTTACATGCATTGACTGGCTCAATCTTTACAGGCTGATGTGGTGAGATGACTCTTGTCCTCTTGTCCTCCACAGGTAGAAGAAATGAGATAGGAAGACATTAAATGACAAGATTCAGTTGAAATAGATTGCAAGTGGGAAATATGAGCAATGAGCCCAAGATGTGATGTGCATACCAAAATGTAAGGAAGGTACAGAATCTTTGCAGATGCAGCAACTCAGATCCCCCCAAAATTAAACATCCACGGTACAGCTGGGTTTCGAATTCAGATTTGCCAGACTCCTAAGGTCTTGCTCGTACCTGCATCAGAGAGCTCCCCAAGAATCTAAATGGCCCCTCCGCACCGAAGACCAAAGTTCCTCAGTAGGATCAGAGTGACTGCCCCCGCAATCTTGGATCCCCATCCCCCACCACCTTCGTTAGCTGCTAGTGTCTTCAAGGTGCGTGCATTCTCAGTGCGTGGAAAGTCTTACTTCTCTCTCTTCCTCTGCATCTCCAACTGGTTTCTTTCTTTGTGTTATTGATCACAGACTTATGCTTTCTGCAGTGATACAGAGAATAACACTAACTGGGAGATTAAATTGCAGTTTTAAAAAGGAAGACAAAAATGGAACTCAAAAATGCTTCATTTATGTTGGTATTTGGACCTCCACTATCAAAACAGAATGAAAAGTACTGTCCCTTTTGTGTTCTCAACTTGCTTATTGAAGGCATCCAACTCTCTTCTGATAATTACATTTTCTTTCCCTTTCCAAAACACCCTCCAAATCCCAGGCAATTTCTGACATTTCCATTGATTCTTGCTTTAAAATATCCTACAGTACACCTAATGCCCCCACAACAAAGGATCATCTGACCCAGAATGTCAACAGTGTCGAAGTGAGGTTGAGAACCCCTGCTGTAGGATACACTTGCAACTGTTGACAACGCCTGCCTCCAGGGGAGGCCATGACACAAGAGGCCAATATCACTTTTTAATTTTTTAACTTCTGAACAGTTAATAGTTTTTCTTTACAATCCATATGTATTATTTTTTGGAAGGTTACTACAAAACTAAAAGAAATATATATGGATTATATATGTATAATAATAGATCTTAATGGATTTTAAATGTTCTCTTTAGAAAAAGGCCAAAAAATTGTTCAAGTGAACTTTTTACAGGAAGGCAAAACAAAGAGTACCGTATTGTGCTGTGTATAGGGTGCACTCACATCTTTCTGCACATTATACATGGGGCTATTATGCCCATGGTATGTGATCATTATACACATGTTTTATGTGTATCCTTATTTCTCTATGAAAAACTTGGGCAAAAATTTGGCATTATACATGACAAAATATGGTAAATGCAGGAAAGGTTATTTTCAAGGTAGTGGGTGATGAATCCAAAAAGGAAGTTCCTTTGAAAGGGAACCAATCAATTTTCTCTTCTCAGTATTATGCTGACAAAACAGGATGACTTCCACCTATAGAGTTTTATTATGTATTATGACTGTTAAGAAAAATAGAGGAGATCTGCTTAGTATGTTAACTTAAAAATGAAACCCAGAATTTACTACAAGTCAGCATTCTGGGTTTAAAGGAAAGTGGTATCTTGAGTTGTTGCCTTGTTGGTCAGACAACTATTTACATTATTTATCATTCTCTTAACTATACCATTACTTTAAAATGCGAAATGTAGACCAAGATTTGGAAGTCCACATGAAAAAGAACTCTACATGCCATCCATATATTTAGGTACCTGGTTAGCTCCTTATCCTTAAAGGTCCAGACCAGATGCCACCTCTTCCGGGATGTCGCTCCTTGCCCCGGTCTGCTGGGTGCACCTTCAGAGTGCTCCTTCCTGTAGCATCCTGCCATATTGTCATCTCCAGCCCATAGCACAGAGCCCTAGATTTCTCTCATTCTGTCTAGGTCCTCAAAGGCAGGGATCTCCTATTATTTATCTATACCTGCAGCAACTAGCACAATGCTTGATACTTAATAGTTATTCAAAACATTCATTGAATGGTAAACAGTTGAATAAATGAATGAGTGAATGAATGAACAGATACGTGAAAAAAAAAGGACCAAGAGTGGCTTCTACTGATCCTAAGAAGTGGAGAATAGAAAAACTCAAAAGCAAGGGGCATGGGGGAGCCATCATGCATCCTAGGAAGGAGGGAGGTAATATACTCCCGTATGTCTAATTTGAGGTGGGTAGACAGGGAATATGGAGGAGAGGTTAAGAAAGTGCATAGCTCCTGACCATCCCTGGGCTGAATGCTGATCTTATCTTTCACCAGCTAAAATGGCTTTTACCCTCTGATACTCAGTTTCCATCTGCAAAATGGAAATAATAATAGTAATGAATTCATATGATGACTCTGAACAGGAAATCAGACTAATACATGAAAAGCACTGAGCAGAGGGTCTAGATGTTGAGTGGCTATTGGAGATCATTAGTTTTTGGCTATGAATTTTAACGGTTATTAGAATAATCCACAGCAGCAGCAGCACACTCATTTATATTATGTAGGCCCTTTATGTGGCTGATTCTAGCAGGCATTTTAAGACACAAAGAGATCTATGATTCAGCCATGGTTTTCAAAAGGCTTAACCTAGTTGCAGAGTCAGACCCTACGCACCCCTGTTCCATGGGTTCTTTTTAACCCCTCTTCCTTCCTTCAAGCTTAAGTTGCCAAAGAAGGTGGCACTTGGGCCTTTAAAAACACACCACAATGTGTAAGTGTGAATTAGCATGGGGTTGTTTAACCTCATACCTTATGAGCAGCTTCATCTGCCATAACTTAGATTGTGATGGAAAATAAAACGCAAGCACGGTGAAGAGCTCACTGTGCACGGCAAGACATGTTTTATCTCTAGCCACGATATAGAATTGCATCCTGTTGCGAAACCCAGATTGATGCATGGGTTTTATTTATAACTCTTGCTCTCAAAGTTTGTCCGTGTTACAAGTTAGCAATGAAAGTTTGCATTGGCTTTTAAAAGACCTGCTGGCATCTTCCCTGACAGCCAAATTCTTGCAAGTGACAGTAACAGACCACGGGCATTGAAGAATGTGTGTGTCCAAGAAAGAATAATGGGGATGGAATGGGAAAGGCAGAAGGTATAACTACTGAGTGTGGATCCTCAGACTAAGCCTACCATACCAGCATTTCAAACTGACTGTCATCCAACCATAGGTCCTTCTCCCCTCTAACATCACCTAGACTCCGAGCATGACAAGAGCCCCCCTTTATACTGCCATGTATCCTTTCCTAGCCTTTCTCAAGTGGCTGCAGAAAAAAACACACCAAACCATTCACATATCAGTGCTCTCAGTTTGGTAACCATTTCTACACATCCACGCTGCTGTATTTGATCATATAAAAGGCATGTTAGCCAAGAGTCATGAAAACCCAAATAGTAGAGACAACCAAATCAAAGACGAGAGCTGTGGAAAATGGTCCACCAGTTCTTCAAAGAATTAAACATAGTGTTACCCTGGGATTCAGCAATTCCATTCCTAGGGATATACCCCAAATAACTGAAACAGGTGTCAAACAAGTACATGCACAGACAAGTTTAAAGCAGCTGCCCTGTTTATAATAGCCAAATATAGGCAACCCAAATGCCCATTAATGCATGAAGGAAAAAATAAATTTTGGTCTATCCATAAAGTGGAATATTTTTCAGCCATAAAAAGGGAAGATGCACTGACATGTGCTACAACATGGATGAACCTCAAAAATATTATGCTCAATGAAAGATGCCAGGCACAGAAAGTCATATTATACGACTACATCTATGTAAAATATCCAAAAGAGGCAAACGCATACAGACAGAAAGTAGATGATAGTGCCCACCTCATAGGATAATTGGGACTGTGTTGTTGCCAGGGACTATGAGGAGGGGAAATGGAGGCTGTCTGCTTAGTGGGTATGGGGTTTTATTTGGGTGATAAAAATGTTTTGGAATTAGATGATGGTGGTAGTTTCATAATAGTATGAATGTACTATTTGCCACTAAATTGTTCAGTTAAACATAGTTAATTTTATGCTATGTGATATCCATCTCAATAAAAGTTTTAAATAACAAAAAAAAATCATCAAAGACTAAATATTTTTCCAATTTTGGGATAAAATAGGTCAGATACCAAAACTCATTAACAAATAAAAGGAGAATAAAGCCAGAGACCAAAATCATGGCTATGGTTAGATATCAAGAGACACTGAGTCTAAAACAGGCGTAAGAGTAGAGTCCATGTGTGTGGCCTTATGGTAAAGGGGTCACAAACACAGGCAGGTGGACCTGGCATTGCATGTCAGTGCTACTATTTTCTAGCTGTGTAGTGCTAAGTACTCAACATTTCTGGGCCTTGTTGTCCTTACTGGAAATAGACCAAGAATTTTTTTGTTGGGTACTTTAAGAATCAAATGAGAATGATTGAAAAACTCTGTGTATGTCACTGTGCAAAACACATAAGTATTGAATAAATAGTAGAAATACCTTTCATTATCATTTAATCAGTATGTATGGGATGTGTGGTCACACCTGACAAAAATGACAAAAAGTAAATCTATGTGTCTCTTCCTGAGGCTAGTGAACTACCTTAAGATCATTATCTTAATGAATAAAACATATGAGAGTGAACCCAACTGTGCAAGCATTCCTAAAGCCTCTGCTTACATCATGTCTGCTAACATTCTATTGGTCAAATTAAATCACATGACCAAGTCACAAGCGAAATGGGCCATGCCAATGTATGCCCAGTGCTCTATTGAGAGGAACATGGCAAAAGATACAGAGGGAGGGATGACAATTTTGAATTGGTAATACAAATATACCATGACAGCTAAGATATTTTTATTCCCATTTTAGAGACAAGGAAACAGACACAAGAGACTTAACAATTGTCACAAGCTTGAAAATGGCAGAGCTGGGTTTAAAACCAGGCCATTTAATTCTAAAATGTAATAAAGAGGTACAGTGAGATTCACTGTGGGGTCACGTGGGAATGGCGTATGAGACAAACCTGCCTGGAGGGCATGGCCCCTGTTGTCTGAGATGAGTCACATTCAAAGAGTGTTTTATGAATGCTCAAGTTATTGTCAGTAACAGGATTTCTGTAGCCAGGAAAGAACTTAGGAAGAAAAGACCTCATATAATAGAAATGTGCTTAAAGCACCCAACTTCAGTGGGGTTTGCTCCAAAGCAAGTTTTAAAACTGAATTATTTCCATTAGGAGACACCAAAAAAAAAAGGTGACCCTGCAGGTGACAGTTAACCAGTATCCTTCTACGTGAGAGAAGTGGCCACAAATGCATTACACTCAGATGTCTGCTTTCACTTCCAAATCTCCAGGCACAGAGTTCCTTGCCTTCACTCATGTGGACAGTATGATATGTTATGGGTCCAGGTAAGGGTTAGCCCTTGCTCAGAACCCCTACTCAGCAGTATGTATACTGATGCACCAGAGATTTGTTCTTGGAGGCCAGGACCTCCCTTCTATAGCCAGAGCCACCTCAATTTGAAGTTCAGGTGATCAATGCACAAAAACTATGTGAAGGCAGACTGGAGCCAGTCTTGCCACAGTGAAACCCACAACTGGCTTCATCTAGAAGGCTTTTTCAACAGGCAGAGATGCCAGGATTCTTTTAAAATGGTACAATATCCAATAAGGAGATTTTCCCCCTAAGTATTTCCCCATCTTAATATTGTTAAGATTGTAGATCTCAAGGTCTTCAAGCGTTTTACTTCTAAAGTCTCAGCATTGCCCTTGGCAGCAATTGAGTGAAATTATTTTTCTAATTATGCCCACTGGCATATACACAGTGTTGACAAATTTGGTGAGAATTGAATTTTTTTTCTTCTAAAGTAATTATTAGGAGTAGAATATTAGGTAATTAGAATTAGAATGAGGTTTTGCTGCAAACGATAAAAGAGGTTTTGCTTAGCACTAGGCGACAGAGAGTAATGGTTGAGGGTGAGTGCTCTGGAGTCCAGCAGACCTGGGTTTGAATAGTGGCTCTGGCAAGCCTTGGGCAAGTCATTTAATGTCAGCAATATTTAGCTTACTCATTTGTAGAAGGATTCAATGATACGGATAGAGACTGAACAATGTTTTGCACAGAGAATGCTGGACCAATGGTCTAAAAATACAAAGGAATCACAGGACTCATACTCAACATCTTTCAATGGATTCCCTGCTAATGGGACACAATCCAAGACCCTTGACATGGTCCCTGCAATGCCCAGCTGTTTCACTCTCCAACTTCACCCTCAGCCCCATATCGCCTCCCATGTTGCATCCTTTAGGACACTTTATCTCACTTCCTCTGGTGTCCAAGACCTACCAGATACCTCTTTCTCAGCTTGGAAGGCTCCTCCCACGTCAGCCTAGTGAGCCTCTACTCTTCCCTCAGACATCTTCTCAGATATCACCTCCTCGACGAAATGTCTCTGGATTTGTATATATCATCTCTGTTTTCTCCTCTCCTGACCCTCATTTAACTTCCCTCCACATCACTTAGGAAAGATTATAATGATCGGTTTATTTGACTAATGCCTGTCTCCCCATCCCCATTAGACTCTAAACTCCATGAAGCTAGACACTCCCTGTGACTTACTCCCTGTGACTTGCTCCCTAGACTGTTCCTCCCACCAGCATCAGGCCTAACACATGGTGGGTATTCAATAGTTAGTTATTGACTGACTGAATGAATGAATGAATGAATGAGTGAGTGAATGAATAACAACATCACAGAAAAGAAGTAAAAACATTCAGGATGTGCCCACAAGCTCTGTCTTTCTTGCTTTCAGTCTTAAGAGCTCACAAGAACATTTTCAACTCTCTTTCAGATCCCCTTTTATTTTTCCTTTATTTTACATCACAGAAAATTAATTATTATTATTATAATGATGATTCAATGGGATCATCTCAAAATATTGGCTGGTTTGGTATGTTGCTATTTTGTAGTTTTAAATAAGCTCCCTATGTGGGCTATTAAATAAAGTAGGGACAAATGAGAGACATTTTGCATCTGCTTTCCACTGCAGGACAAGTTGTTATGTTTGTCTGAATCTAATTTCCCTTTGTTTAGATCACTGAGCCGAATCTCACATATTGCCAGTGCCAAGATGAGAGTGTTAGTAGTGGGGCCTGGCTAATAATTTGCTGGGTAACTTCAGGGAGGAAATGCAACCAGTCTGGGCTGTTATTTCTCTTCCTTTACATACCAGAGGGTTTGGCTGAGCCGAAAAGAGGCAGTGAGGGTACAGACAGGTCCTTGCTCTGCCCTTCCTGCGCTTGCTCCCAACTGATCTTTCACATGAGCTGCATGTACCCAGGAGGTTTTAATTTACCACTAGAGAAGGAGAGAGAAAAGTTTGATAGTAGGAGGGAGTTTGGGGCTTGAAAAGATGATGAGAAAATTCAAAATAGAATGGAGTTATATTTGTCCCCTCCTTACTTGATTCCTCAGGTTGCTTTTGAGCCACCTTGGGATGGAGGGGTTTAGAGGTAGAAGATGAAAGAGAGACTTAGTGTTAACACAAGATAAGCTTCTTTGAAAACCAGGTGACAAATGATGGCATGGAGCTTGGGACGGGGTCATCTGCCTATCTCTAAAGAAAACCTAAGGATGGCCTGGGTTCCCAAAACTGGAGCCATGGGAGTATCCAGAGATAACATCTGGGAGTGGACACAGTTCTCAAGATAATAAGTAGCCATGGTGAAACTCCGGAAGCAGTTGCATCGGTGTGGTCAACTGGAAGCTGGAAGATTTGTGATACTTGGAATATAGGCATAAGCAAGTACCCTTGGGAAACTTCCAGGAAGAAATTGAATACTTTATAGGGTATGGTAGAAGTTTGATTTTTAGTAACAAGCCAGTGATTTTTCCTATAATCATAATTTTGCTATAAAAAGTAATTGTAACCTGATTTTTAGCCATAAAATGGTGAGGCCTGGAGAGAGAGGTTGCATTTTTTTTAAAAAAGAGTGAAAAAAACTTCATTTTTTTCATATATCTCAGCATTATTTGGCTGCCATGATAGTATGTCATTTTTACGAAATGAAAGCATAATTTTATTTAAAAATCTAATAACAACAAAGAACAGAAAGAAGTGACTTTTTAAATTCCTTCCTTCCACGCTGTCGGGCATGACTCAGTGGATTGAGTGCTAGCCTGAGAACCAGAGGATCACTGGTTTGATTCCCAGGCAGGGCATATACATGGGTTGCAGAGCAGGTCCCCAGTAGGGGGTGCACAAGAGGCAACCGCACATTGCTGTTTCTCCCCCTCTCTTTCTCTCTCCCTTCCTGCTCTAAAAAATTAAATAGAATCTTTGAATTCCTTCTTTCCTTCCTTCCCTACTTTTCCAGGCTCAAAAGAAAGACAGCAATAACTTCTAGAAACATCTTAATCCTGACATGACTGGCTAAGGACTCAGGGACGTTCAAACATAGTGTCAGGTTCTCACTTCCATGATGTTGAATTGGAAACCTTATGTGGTTAGGTAAGTAGGTCCACAGGGAAAATGCCAGTCATACACACAAGTGAGGGACCAGCCCCTCAGTCTCCAGGTTGCCCATGGCCACACTTACTCCTACAATACACAGACAAAAGCTGGACATTAAATGCTGAACCAAAACATTGCAGTTCAAATTAGCACTTCACTTTCCATGTTGTCATTTCTTAGATCTTATTAATAGAATACCCTTGCTTGGTCTGCTGGGAGAAACATCTATTTCAAACGGATTTCCAAACGAAATAGGAAGTATGAGGAAGTTGTTGATATTCACAGACATTCATTTGAATGGGAGGGAACATAATTTATCCCTCAGGGCCTTAAAAGTCATCAATTAATTAATTTTAAATGACTTTGCATTGACAGTAAGTTCCTCATAAAGGCTATATCGCATGGAGACTGATGAAACAAAGCTTATATATTCATACAAAAAACAAACCAACAAACTTGTATTGTGCTATGTGTGTGGAGAAATGGCCTGGCTCTCTCCGTTCATGTTGAAAAGATCTAATATATAAGAGAAATTCTGGTCTACAACTGATTTCAATTTTCCCCCCATGTCTTGAAAATGTTAGCACCCAGGCTGTAAATCTTCCCCAAACCAGAGATGGCCTTGCTACTTTTGGACTCATATGAGGACTAGCTATGTAATCACTTAAATACCCTTTACTCTTAAACTGAACAAGCAGGGATTCTATAATGGTCGTGAAGAGGAAAAAACATTTTATAGTATTTGCAAAAGGTAAAAATATTCAATATTACCTGGCTAAAACCTAATCATATTAAAAGAGGTGATATTATCCAATACGGTTTACCATCTCATCCAATATCATCAGGTTCAATTCTATTATTAGAGAGCTGAATGATAATTCTACTCCTCATTCTTTTTTTTTCTTTTATTCATTTTAGAGACATCTCAGGCTTTCCCTGCCTTAAATCAGTTCCTGCAAAGGCAAGTCTGTACAATTCTTTTCCAAACCTTGCAATTGTTTCTCTCAGAATTGTGAGGCCTTAGAAGGCATTCAGTAAAATTATGTTTTCCATATTGGCACCTCAGCCACGCCATCCCAGATAGAAGTACTCAGGGTGTTTTTGTGTCATTTTGTCACTTTAATTTTTTCTGTGTATATTTTATAATCACTTCCTGAACTTGTGTAAATCCATTTTGGAATATGACTTAGTGACTTATCTGGTAGTTCTACGGTTGCAAGCAACAGAACCTATAACTGGCTAACTTAAAAGAAGAAAGTATTTCACCCTGGCTGAATGTCATCCCATAGACAGAAAGGTTGTGGGTTTGATATCTGGTCGGGGCTCATACAAGAAGCAGCCAATTGATGTTTCTTTCTCATATCAAGGTTTCTCTCTGTCTTTCTCTCCCCCTTCCTCTCTCTCTAAAAAGCAATGAAAAACTGTACTCAAGTATGGATTAAAAAATAAGAAGATAGAATTTTCAGGGAAGTTATGGGAGAATCACAAAATCGAGACCCATAGGAGGGCACCATTGCTTCATCATTACATTAGTCATTCTAAAGAATCGTGATCCAGAGAGAGAGAGAGAGAGAGAGCAGGAGAGGACAACTGACCAGGCTTAACATATGTGCCCACCTTATCACCACACTTGGTGAAGGAGGAGAAGGAACACACAGAGATGACTGTATGGCCCTTAGGGGACCTGTTACTGTTTAGGGCATCTTCACTGACAGGCCCATTTGGATCACAGTGTGATAGAAAGGTAATTTCTCCAATTTTTTTTTTCTTTTCGTATGGTTAAAAAGTAAAAAACAAAACCAAAATCTACTCCAAGTTGCATGGACAAACACATGTAAGCTAATGAGTGTGATTGATCCATAATTCCTAATTATGTTCATAAAAGACACATTGGCTGTTAACCACCATCACTGTTAAGGAAGACAGAAAACCTATTTCCTGGGACTTCCTCATCACTGACATTATTTGATTATTAAAAGAAAAAAACGGCAAGGTGGGAAAGAGAGAGAGACAGATATCTCAGAGACCACCAGAGGAAGAAGCTCTAGATGTCTGATCACATCAGGCTCAACTCAGGACAAGCCTGTCGACTCATCTCGGTGGTGTTTATTCATTTGGACAAAAGCAACTCTCTCCAATTTCACAACTTCCAGAAAGGCACTGGGCTGGTGAATTACACTTGGTACAACAGCACTCTTCCAGAGAATTGGAATGAGATTTTTGGCAGCTAAAGTGTTTTTTAAAAGCCACTGCTTTCTATGATTGCCCCCATCTCATAAATGACTCTGTCGCTGAGAATGACCAATTCAGAGACAATGAAAACTCCTTTCCTACAGTTCCATGAATTCCATCTAAACTTCTCAGATTTCAGTTTGTCTGGCACTGTGTTCCAAAGGACTTCTAAGGGGGTGGCAATTCTGCACCCAGAGGCATGTCACTTTTGTTTTAAGGCTTTGTATACAACAGAATAAAGTCTTGAATGCAGAGAATTATACTGAACTCTGCCTCCTGGGATGAAATGCAGGTCTGCTGTAGATGGGGAAGGCAATGGGTGTTGGAGTGAGGCGGACATGGGTTACCATGTTACTTTCTCTACTTCCTCACTGTGACCTCAACCTGTGAGCCTTGGTTTCCTCTTTTAAAAATATATATTGTGCCAAATTAAATGAAAGATCATATAGAGAGTGGCTAGCCTATTTCTTGATGCTTGGAAGAAATAGACATTAATTTCTTTTTTCCATTGGTTTGGGATTATCTGATATTGTTCCCTACTGAAGGTATTGCCCTAAGTGTTCACCTGGCTGACTACATATTGTAAGCGACAGTGATAGCTTTTATTTTGGAAAGTCTCTATATTATGTCTTCAAGCAGATACAGAGACAGAATTAAGAGTGTTAATCTTCCCCTGGCTGGTGTGGCCTAGTGCACTGGATGCTGGCCTGCAAACCAAAGGGTCACTAGTTTGATTCCCAGTCAGGGCACGTGTCTGGGTTGCAGGCCAGGTTCCCAAGTGCAGGACACACAAGAGGCAACCACACATTGATGTTTCTTTCCCTTCCTGTCTCCCTCCCTTCCCCTCTGTCTAAAAATAAATAAATAAAATCTTTATAAAAAAAGAGTGTTAATCTTTAGAAAGAGACATAGGAGTACTTGGGGCAGGGGTGAGGGAAAAATTGATCTCCATTTATACCTTGTGAAATTATATCCATAAGAATGTATCAGCTATGAAAATTTTAAATTAAATTAAAATATCAGCAATCACCACAGGCCCCAAAACAGAATGATGAATTTGGCAGTCATTCTCCATCAGGCAATATTTATTGAGTATTCACAAAAGTCACTCCTAAGGCTCTCAGAGAAGAACAATGCTATTGTAATTGCCCTCTGATAGCTACTCAGTGGAGAAGTAGGGGGTAAGCTCATCAGGGTACAGTTTATTCACTGGAAGAGAAGAAACTATTTCTATAGCTTGTATTTTTTAAAACATTTTTAAAAGATTTTATTTATTTATTTTTGGAGAAAAAGGAAGGGAGGGAGAAAGAGAGGGAGGGAAATACCAGTGTGCATTGCCTCTTGCATGCTCCGAACTGGGGACCTGGCCTGCAATGCAGGCATGTACCCTGACTGAGATTCGAACCAATAACATTTTTTTCACAGGCTCACAGGCTGGCACTCAATGCACTGAGCCATACCAGCCAGGGATTTACTTCTATAGCTTTTAGAAAACATTTCTGCAAGAGGAGAACTAAAAGGCTGCTTTCATAATCAGAAGAAAATCAGGGCTAGGGTTGTAGTAGCAGGGAAGAAGAGAAAAAATGATAAGGTGATTCCAAAAGTCTAAGACATCAGGAAAATAGAGAGACTACCTGTATCTAGTAGCTGGAAGCTACTAGATACACAGTATAATTAGATATATATAGGGTTATAGTATGCATCTTGATATTATATGCCAAGCCAGTACATAACAATTAATAAGCACATGAACTCATAATCCCAACCTTTACTCAACCCTGACATTCTTCGAGTATTTCCTATCTCAGTGAATGGCACCACTATTCACTCAAACAAACCAGAAAGCCGGAAGTAACTTTTTATTCATATTTCTCCCAAAATCTTTATTACAAATCCATCAACACATTTTCTTGATTTTACACATTAGATCACTTGAATCTGTGCATCCATTCAGGCCTCTCCACCTTCCCTGACACCTTACTCCAAGACAGCATGACTTCTTGTCTAAGCTACTGTAACAGACTCTAACTGATCTCTTTGTCTACTCTTTAAACAACTCCTCATATTGTAACAAGTACTTCACTAAATAAATACATCTTATAAACTTAAAAATATACTCAATACGAATAAACAATGTTATCTCAATATAAACTTTATCATTTAAGCACATACAATCCAAATTCAGTAGTATATATCAGTAAAGGATATGTAAAAAATAATCATGATAATGTTTGCAGGGAACAAGCCTGAGTTCCTTAAAAACATTTATTTTCAAAAACTATACAAATGGTTTTGTTTATTCATCAGAATAGGCCCAGCAAAGAGATTCTTTCTGAAATTAGTTAACATTTATTAGCTCAAGTTCATATATGAATTTGAAAATAATGCAAATGCATTTTTAGAACATTTTAACCATTTTGGGTTTTCCTTATTGTGGGATACTTTCCATTCTATCTTTCAAAACATTGTTTTCCTGGATGATATTAAACCACGAATTCAATATCATCAGGCTAATATAAAGCCTTATAATGACTTCAGGAAAGGAAAATACTCATAAAAATCTATAAAACAAATACTGCTATAGAACAGCATCCAATTAATTAATTCACCAATTATTCTCTTATACTATGACTTGTGGCAATACTATGGCAATTCCTATTCTAATTAATTTTATTCTAAATCATCTAAATATTCTAACTGGTTCTTGGATGGGTAATCTTTGTGGACCATACACTTCTTCAAGGTGCTAGAGGATATCTTATACAGCTGCAGAAAATATTACGTGAATGTTCACAGCTTTTCTCCTCCTTATCCACCACAGATAACTCCTTCTTGACCAGCTTGGTGTCTAGAATTTGATTGTTCAGAACTAGTGCAATGAGTCAAAAAGATAGAATTGAAGAGAAAAAGATTAAGGACTCATGTTGTAATAGCCAAGTTTTACCATCAAGAGAAAGCAGAAAGGATAGAAGAGAAGATGAGGAAAACAAGGCAGAGAAGGATGGAAAAAAAGCTTCTCATGGATTGAGGACTTGGGAACTGACAGTGAAGGAAAATATCTTTCTTTCTTTCTTATTTATTTATTTGTTTCTTTGCTTGTTTGTTTGTTTATTTTTAGAGAGGGGGAAAGGGAAGGAGAAAGAGTGGGAGAGAAACATCGATGTGTGGTTGCCTGTCATATGTCCCCCACTGGGAACTTGGCCTGCAACCCAGGCATGTGCCCTGACTGGGAATCGAACCAGTGACCCTTTGCTTCACAGGCCTGTGCTCAATCCACTGAGCTACACCAGCCAGGGCAGGAAAATATCTTTCTGAGAGGAGCAGGGGACATGGTATGAGGGATGCAAAATGTGGACAAGATGGGCAAAGAGATTTTAAAGATGTTTTTAGTATGCATTAATAATCTATGTCCCCCTTTGTAAACATCCTTCAAGAGATACGAAGGACAATTTGAGTTTTTCCTCAATATCTGATAGTCTGTAATTCTATGAATGTGACCATATCTGAGGCAAGAAGTTGTTGGGCCTGGCTTTTATCTTCTGGTTGAAACAAAGTCTGACTGTTTGGAATATATACACTTTTGAAGGAATGAAATGGACTATGAGAGACATGATTCTAGTCCCCACACTTTACCTAGGAGAAGTCAGAGTGGCAAGCACACACAGTCACAACAGGGAAGGGAGCAGACTTCAAGCTCCTGTCTCCAGTCTAGGGCTCTCCAGAATAAGCGCTACCATGTCTACTGCCAGCCCTCTGCACTGTCAAAACTATTACTCCTTAGGGAGCTAGCTCTTCTAATAAATAGTTCACTCTCAATACTGACATGCTAATGAAAGAATACATTGTGAAATCTGGTATTTTTCACCCAATCACTAACTCTCAGCCTCTCAAGTAGCCATATACAATATGTAGACTCCAGTCTCAAGTTCTTTATCTGTAGCAGGAAAATTGTTCACATGTCTAGAGCTATTGACCTTGCTGGTGCTGTTGGAAAGCATGGACTATCCAGTCAATATTCAAGCAACAAATAGTGATTGTTTACCCACAATGTATCTGGTCTAGATGAGGTGCTAGGGATCCAGTTAGAATTTAACCTCCATGAAGAGATTATCTCCATGAAGAGACAATGCTTGTCTCTTTTGTCCCTGTGATATGCTCAGTACCTAAAATAGTAGGGATATTGGATAAGGCAGGCATTTTTGACACAGCTCCCAAATCCCTTGGGATTTCCTGAGTGGCAAGAGCAATGGGAGCATCTTTTGTTGAAATATATGGTCTCTGCATTCATAGTGCTTCTGGACTGATGAACATGTAGGGGTTTGGGGGAATGTGGAAGCTCTGCATCTTTCCCCATACCTTCCTCTATGCATCTTTTCCATGGGCCTGTTCCTAAGTTATATCACTTCATAATAAACTTGTAATCTACTAAGCAAAATGTTTCCCTGAGTTCCCTGAGTTGCTCTAGCAAATTATTTGAGGTAGGGGTTCATTTGAACCTCCAAACTATTGCTGCAGAGATGACAAATGGGACTTGCCATTGGCATCCAAAGGGGAAACAGTCTTGTGGGACAGAGACTGTAACCTGTGGGATCTGATGCTGCCTCCAGGGAGATGATGTCAGAATTGAGTTGAGTTGTAGGACACCCAACTGATGTCAAGAATCACTTGTTGAATATGTGGGGAGCAACCCCTCCCTCCACATACACACTGGGATTGGGTGCTTGGACTCCCTTTTAGAACCTCAAATACTTGTTGTGTAGTCCCACCTTTTTAGTTCCTTAAAAGAAAAGTCACTAATATAGTTTATAAAATTCTTTATAGCTGAGTCTCTGAAAATGTCTCAAGTCAACCTTCCTCAATAGCTTGATACCATTTAATGAGCAGACCCTTGCAACAAGAGGAAAGACATAATTTATTTTATCTAATTAAAAAGTAAAACTATCAAATAAGTGTTAAACACAAACATCAAATAAGAACTGCGTGATCAAATTCCCCAGAGGAGCACAAGTGGACTCTTGCCAGCTCCATTAGCTGGCCCAGCTAGGACATGTCTGTGTGTCCCATGGCCCTTTCCCCAGCCTCCACCCCAATTATGAGTTTACCTTTGTTTCACCCTCAGCTTAAAAGGGCACCAATTTTTACCTATATATGACAAGTAATTTTATTGGATCAACATGACCTGGCTCAATAATCTTTAAATTTGAGGACTATTAAGCTATATGTATGCATCTGTTTTCATATTTACTTGAATTGGAAGACCCCGGTGGAAAGAAGATATTATAAACTAAATTCAACTGTATTTTCAAATACAGTTGAATACAACTGAAAATACAACTGTATTTTCAAAACACATGATTGACCATGACCAAGAGATTTGAATGATTTTATTTTGACTTTCGGTCCCATGTGTATGTTCTGAATGTCACAGTTACCATCACACTGCCTAGTGATTTAATGGTATGGTGAAATATTGTACATGTGGATATAGAGATTTAAAGGTTTCTTCCAAGTTTAATCCAGATTTTTGCTTCTCAAAGTGCTGTCCATGACATTGGAATTGCCCAGAAGAATGTTAAAAATGCCTAGTGTCAGGTCAGTCCCCAGGTCAACTAAAATCAGAATCTATACTTTTGATAAAATCTTCGTGTGATTCCTCTAAAAGTTAAAGTTTAAGAAGTGCTGTTCAGATGAACCTCCCATGTTTTCATTTATTTAACAAATGTGTTTCAGTCATCCACATTGTTGTCAGATACCGTTCAGAGACACTCAAACAGGGGCTGACTGATAGCAAACTATTTTCAAGATTTCCACTTGAAGAAGTGAAATAACATCCAGCTTCATGGCAAAAGAAGCAGAAGGAAATGAAAAATCTCTGTATTTGGTATTTCATTTATATAGAATCACTCACTTGAAATTTTATTTTAAAAAGCTATTTTGTCATCCACTAGTTTCTAGAGATCTTAACTTAGTATTTTATCCAAAAGGTAAAGAGAACCTTTTTTGTTAAAGCTAGATGGTCCACGGGCCAACAGTGGTGCTTATTTAAAAGGCAAAATCCTAGAGAGAGAAAGGAAGAGAACTGGGAAGAATAAGAATGAGCAGGTGTCCTGACGTTGCTCTTGCTCTTTAACAAGCCTACCAAGTTATTACCATGCCCTCTAGAAGCTTGTTATTTAAAGGGCAGTGCATGGGTGGGCAGCTTTCGCAGCACCTAGAAACTTGTCACAAATGCAAAATCTTAGGGTCCCACCCAGACCTATTGAGTCAGAATTTGCACTGAACAAAATCCCTAGGTGATAATTATGCACATTAAAATTTGAGAATCACTATCCTGGAGTACAAGAACCACTTCCTTTAGCTATTGCATAAAGAACAGGCTGACAGTGACCAGAGGGGAGAGGGGAGGACATTTCAGGGGAAAAGGCGAATGGTTTGCAGGAACAATTATAAAGGGCACACAGACAATAACAAGGCAGGCGGGCAGGGAGTGGAAACAGGGGAGGGAGGTGGGAAGGGCTGGGGTGTTGAGCTGGGGCAGGGAAAAGGCAGAAAACTGTACTTCAACAACAACAACAACAACAACGAAAAGAACAAAAATGCCTCCTGGATTATCCCAGGACCAAGGTGTTTTCAGGGCGGTGAGTTTTAAGCACTGGGTGCTAAAACAGAACAATCCCAGGCAAACAAGAATGGTTAGCCACATGCTAGATCATGTGCTCTCAAATGCCTCCAGCCTGTTTCTCTGTCCCCTCCCAGGATGGAATCAAAATTAGCTCATTCTTCCTTATCCTAAGTAAAAAATCCCCTCTCACTCCCAGGTTTAACAAATGTCCATCAAAGAGAAATGAGATATTAAGAACAAGAATTCCACGCCACCAACCCTCCCAAAAACCTCTACAGGAAAACAAGAGTCATCAACTAAAACTGCAGATTGAATTACAGTCCCCAAAGTATACTGGGGACCACAATCTAATCACAGATGCTTCATAAATGATGGTGCCTGTAAATCTACTTTACTTTTACTCCATTTGTTTTATCTATCATGGATTATTTTTAGTATCTTGGCATATAAATATTTTAGCTCCCATATACAATTTCATTAGTTAAAAGTACAAAATTAAAGCCACAATAGCACATTTGTTCTGGCCACAGAAACAAAAGGCACTATTCAACCAAGCACAGATATACATGTCTTTGAATGGGGACAGATGTGTTGGTTAACACAGCTGCAGTTAGAACTGGGGCTGTTATCTGGTCTTCCTATTTAAACATCAGGGGTCTGGAGTTACTGCTGCTTCAGAATTGGGTAATGCTTCATTCAGCTCCCTGCCATTCTGAATTAAAGACTCTAGCTGCTCTCCAGTCTTGCCTCTCTATTAAACAGGACTACCTGGTGATCACCTCCACTCCTTTGTCTGTGAATGTTTTTCACCTTTCCCCAAGTTCCTTGATTCTCAAGCTTTAACTTTTGAGAGAGTTCATCAAAAGTGCGGATTCCTAGGTACAGTCCACAGAGACTCAGGGAGTGTGGAGTAGGATCCAGGAACTTTTCTTAGGAATAAGCACCCCCTGGTGATTCTTTGGCACATGAACACTTAGTGAAGCCCTATTTTGATAGGTGCTACTGATCACAATGAGAGACATTTATGAAGTGATGACTATAGGTCAAGCACTGTTTGAGGGCATGGCATTTCTTTATAATCTTTCTAACATCCCTATGATCTGGGGTCATCATCATCATTTCAATTTTATAGAAGAGGAAGCTGCTGAAAGCCTAATCACCTTTCCCAAGGTCAGCCAACCACCCATTGGTAGAAATGGGACAGAGTGGGCTGGAGCTCATGGTTACAGACATCAAGCTACATTACTTCTCACCAAACAATGCTGAATATTCACACTGCCTACAGCCAGGTGTGATGGACCTAAGCATCAACACAGTTCAGAAACACCAGACTCTCACTGTGTACAGATGGAATGGTCCGATTTACTCACCCATCTCTAGGTCTCCCAGAACCAAGGAGTGGTTACAGTGACTAGTTTGCTTGTTGATTTTGCTGCTGCTCCTGTTTTAGCTTTTATTTCATGAAAACACTTCTTTTAGCCCACTGCAATATAACGTGTGCAATAACTACATCAGGCCAGAGAACCCTGAAATCAGAAAGGCATCAATCGTGTGCTGGGACATAATATATGTAATATAAATGTGACTGTTCCTCCTCCCCACCATTGTGCATTAAACTGTATTAAATCTCTCTCTCTCTTTCACTCTCTTAAACAGGACCACCTGGTGATAGCCTTCACTCCCTGCCTCAGAATGCTTTCCACCTTTGCCCACATTCACTCCTCTCAAACTTTAACGTCTTTGAGAGTCCTTTGTTTGAGACTTACCAGGATCCCAACGATGGGGTCTGGACTAATAACAGTATTCGTTAAAGGCACTCCGAAGCTGGACAGAGATTCTGCAGCAGATACAGGTGGTTCAGGTTCCTCCGTGCTAGTGCTGCCAATGTTGCTGCTAATCTGCAGCACAGTGACACGTTGGGCAGCAGAGCCTTCTGTGTTTGGGAGAATCGAAGTGTGACTTCATTTATTTGCTTCACTGGAGCATCCCAGAGAATGGAAACCGTTTAGACTAGCAGTCCAGATCCTGACGGCAGGTCGTGCACAGCATCTCCTGGCCGCCTCTTATGTGAGGCCCTGTTTCTCTCCTCTTACCCCTCAAAGCTTTCCAACTTGAGAGGTGAAATAAAGGCATAGAAGGAGGTCTTGGGCCATTTACCAAGTGACAACAGAAATGACAACCATACAACTTATTGATTTTTTCTTATTAATCCCCAAGTTGTCAATGAATGAATGTTAATACTTATTGCTAAGGGATATAGAAGATAAAAGTTTATGATTGTAAATGTGTACTCAGGTTGGGGAGTTCATTATATAAGAATCTGTAGCCCATAAGTAATATCTGAAGTAATATTTAAGACTTACAATAAGTCATTTTAAGCAGAGAGAGAGGAAAGGATAGGGCACTTCTTTGTGCTGTGCCTATATAATAAATGTAGTTAAAGATAGAGTGAAGTGGTAAGTTGAACAATTAGATATTAAATTCATGATCCCAAACAATAAATGCTGATTTAGCAGTGGGGGGGACACACACACACACATACATGCATATATATGTATATGTATTTTTAAGCAACTGAGCTCAAAATGTCTCAGTTTAGCCAGAGAATGATTGTTGTAACCATGGCACTGTTAAAGTATGGTTTCCTACAATATAACTCTTTGTGCCAGTGGTTCTTGATTTGTGTGTGAATTTCTCTGACAGGCAAGCACACTAAAAATATATTAGAACATAAAAGGGAGAAAGGCAAGGGTCAGGGTGCTTGTTGGGAAAGACGTGGTATTCCTTATTTTCCCAATGAAGAAAAAACTCCCCACACTGATTTTTTCTTCTTATTTTCTTCTGTGGACTGGGTAGGAATAGGACAGTGCATCACCAGTCCTTAATAAATATTGGAATAATCACTGAATTAAATGAGCAGTCAAGCCCCTTTCTATGCAGATGACTGTGTAGGTTAAAAAAAAAATTGGGTGGTGTGCAGACACAAGTGAGTAACTTAGAAGCCACAAATTATACCCAGGAAAGAGTTAACACCATAAAATATATGGTTCTTCCTATGAGTCAATGAAACTTGGCTTTCCAAAAAGGAAAGCAGATAAAATATAATTGGAAACAAAATCCCATTTTTTAAAAAAAGTGACATATATCATATCCACTATCAAGAAAAAATGTGCAGAAGGAAAAAAAGAGAATTACGCTGACTGTCAGGAGATGTGAATTTTAGCCCTCATTCTGTCTAAAAGCTACTGATTTAGGGAAAATTACTCAATAGTTGAGGTCTCAGTTTGCTCATCTCTAAAATGAATGGGTTGGTCCAGAAGCTTTACATCCCTCTCTATTTTCATAAATAGATGGAGAAAAAAGCCCTTGACAATTACCTTGGACAGCAGTGCCTGCACCAAATAAAATCCATGCACCATCTGTTACTGAAAGAAAAAAATGAAAACATGTTTCCCTACGTCAACCACACATCCATCTGAAGAGCAATGAATCCAAGCTGCTGCTACAATTTACATTAAACATGCTGGAAGGCATACTTTGGAACCATGACTGTTGTTTGAGGGGAGGGCTTCACCTACCTGCTTTAGATGTGTACAGAATATCCAGTGGTTTATTTGTACTCCACTGAACAAAATGAGTATTCTGTTAAACTGCCTATGCAAATGACCCTGCACCCATCACTTAAAATAATTAGGAATGTATAAAATGACCATATGTAGTCATTATGAATAATTATATAAAACCTGCAAAGGAAATCTCTCTCCCAATCCTCCCCCCACCCTACCAGAATCCTGATGGAAATCTGAGCAATACAGAAGCAGCAGGTAATTAAACATCAACTCTTTTTTTAAGTGTACCGTTAAGAAAAGCCATTTGCTAAGGTTGAGAATGCCTCCTGTTTCTATCAGCCTGGTTTGAATGTCCTTATATTTAAAAAAATCTAGGGGGCAGCGGAAAGAGGTGGGAGAGGGCCTGAAAATTCCATGTCTTTTCTGAATAACCCTGGATCAACTACTCCAGGTAGTGGTGGGCAGAAGAACCTGGGGAACACCTTCCAATGCAGGAGTAATTTAACAGTTCACCTCACCCCGTACTTCCTATACTTGTAGTTCAGTCATTTCAAATGTTAGTCGGCAGTGTGTTGACTCGTGTTTGGTTGAAATTCCCTAGCATGCTTCATTACCTAACCAATAAAGCAATCTAGCAGAGTTATTGAATCATACACTGCTTGCTGTATTACCACCTTCTTGTTTTTATTTCGATATGTGATTGCTCCCCTGGACTATTGCTCAAGAGGGAGATAGATGTTTCATAACCTTTTTGTTGTTGTTTTTGTTTAAATCATTCCCATCAGCTATATAAGACCTCCACTTTAACATACCACCTCCTCCTAAGCAAAGCAAACAAACAACAAAACCATATATCCATGTAAATCCAAAGTAAACAATGGAAAGTAATCTCTATTGCTGTGTGAGTTTTAATTTAATATAGTCTAACAATGGGATAAAATGGCAGTGGCTCATTGTTTTTATTTCCTACATGGTAAGTCACTTTGATTCCATATTTCTTTATAGTTTGAGAGTAAAGCTTCCAGTTTATTGTAGTGAAGAGTAAAGAATTTTGCACTTGAAAAGAGGGCCAGGAGTTGAAACATTAGCAAGTCACTGATGGTGACTTAGAAATGTCTGGAAATGACTTAAATACCAAAAACTCTAGGATGCCAATAACATCTACTGGGATACTGAAGTGAAGAACCATTTCTCATGGGATGTCCTGGGTTAAAAACTAGTGGGGAATTCCTAGCATCTAACAGGGAATGTATAGAGTTCAATCAATCTCAATGGGAAAAAGTCAAATTTAGGGGAAAGCCGTCAACTTCTCTACCACCACATCTCATGTTCAAAAGTGACATGTAAAATCTGCACCTAAAAGGAAGACTACATTTTTATGTCCATCGATCCATTAGGAGTTCCTTAAAATCACAAACATATCTTTGTAAATATTATACCATTTAGCTAACAGGATCACACTATTTTAAATTTGAGGATTCTTAAAAATAATAAAGTTGTCTTGATAGGGCAATACTATGCAAAAGTATCATGAACTTTTGTGAGAGCTAGCAGATAACATTCAAGTGACTGGTTAACAGATGAACAGCTTCATTTCTCCTATTTTTATCCTCTTCAAGAACAGCCTATTTTGATCTCTGAGGAGTGTCAGACATGGCAGACATGAGAACCCACAGTCAAGAAGACTTGACATCCAGTTGCCATAGATAGCATCATTCCAAACCCTGACTTCGTGGTAGGTGACTGAGTACTAGATGGCACTGAGTGGGTGTGGGACACTGCACAGTTTAGAATCTTCAAATGGAATGGGCTGAGAATATGGAATATGGAGTTCTTCTTGCCACCAGTCTCTCTGAAGGGTGTGAACTGGTTGACTCTTAATTATGTGATTAAAACTTCTCCTCTTTTCCAAATTAGAATAATATATTCACCATTTGTTAAATATATGCAATTATAGAATCCTAAAATGCTGAAAAGAACTGAAAATATCCCCAAGGGATCATCCTGAGCAAAATCTCCCAAATTCTACATGATTTTATCCAATCCATCTTAATATTTTTTAACATATCCAATTATCATCTATACACATAACTCTTGAATAAGGTCTTAAAACTGACCTTGTACTTGCTAACTACTCATTTTAACCATGTATTAAGAAATAATATACATAAAAACATAGATTCCATGTTCTGTATTATTTTCTATAGTGTAATAGAACTAATACCACTATTAAAATTTATTCAGGTATCACTGATAATGCATGAGACAGTTTGTTCAACAAAAGGTAAAAATCTTTCATTTTCAAGTGGGAAAAGAGAACCCCAGAGAGATAAAATAACTTGTATGAAATCACACAGTAAGTCTGTGACAGATCTGGAAACAGAATTCAGGTCTCCTAAGCCCCAGTCTCAAACTAACTCTCTCTCTCTCTCTCTCTCTATGTCTAAGAGATAGATAACCCTTGTGAAGTTAGTGAACCAAGTTACTTACATATACAAAGCACTGATCAATGCAGGCTTCCTGGGTCCTAGCCTGCACAACCACACAAGGCCACACACCCAGAAGAGTCCCTCCCTTGATTTAATTCTCTGCTTTTGCCATCTTAAAATTTTTAACAAATTTTTTATCAACTGTCTCTGAATTTTCATTTGGTACAGGACCTACATGGGGGGGTGAAAAGCAACAAACACACAAAATCTTGAAATAAATAATCAATATCCAAATATCCATAATGGATGTATTTTTTAAAAGCAACTTCTGTGTAGCTAAAGCAATGGCTGCTGCCTAAATTGGAATCTCCCAGCACCTTCTCCAAACTCTATACAGATAAATAAGACAAACAAAACTTATGGATGTCATACCTCTAGCATAATTTGAAGACAAAGAACACTATAACTTTAAACAACCTGTGATTTGCAAATAGCATCATCTTCTAGCAGAACCATTTTCTATCTCCATCTAGACAAGAATAAGAAGGGTCTAAAAAAGTAGAGGGAAGAGAAGAAAGAAAAATGGATGGTTTAGACTGAACTAAAATCACTCCCAGAAAGAGAACATCTGTTACACATGTGAAATTACTGAAAAACAGATCTACTGGTTCAGAACACTAACAACAGGGGTAAGACTGAAAACTACATGCAGGATTTGGGAAGCGTGTTGGAAAGGAGGTAGTTTTGACGATAGAGCGCAATTAGGAAAGGAGAACTAACCTTTGGAAACTGAAGTAAATACAAAGCAAAATGGAGGAATTAAAGATTCAGCAATATAAAAGAAATATGAAGGAAAGTAACACATGAAACTCTTTTTGGTTCTCCCTGCCCGAATAAAAAGCAACCATTAAATAATATACACTTTACTCTGGTGATAGAAGATGGGGCTTGTGCATTTGAACCCCCAAAGTGAAAATCCAAATACACCAGCTGTTGAAAAGTCTCCCCCAAATTCCAGTCATGTTGCAAAAGAAAACTGTAATACAAAAAAACTCCAAACTGAATTAAACATACTCAGAAAAGCATGTGGAAATATATTAAACATACACGTATACACACTGAATAATAAATTTAAAAATATAAAATGGAAAATAACTCAAAACAGAAAAAAATCAAATGACAGTTGCCTGAATTAATGAATAAAATAGAAGGGAAAAATTATATAAGAAATAAAGTCAAAATTATGAAGTACCCAAGAAAAAATAGATTTGAATGAAAATTTAATATGGGCATTAAAGAAAAGCAACAGAAAATAGCAATGGGATACAGAAAGATCAAAGAGATAGTGGTGGAAGTAGAATACATGCAAAATTTTCCATCTTATATGAAATTGAAGTCCACAGGGAATAAAAACAAAAGGGCAGACCAGACCTAATATTCGAAACTCTAATCCACCTTGGAATGAAAGAAATACAAAACTTCTGTGAAACAACACTTGAGTGAAAGGAAAAATAAAAAAGTACAGAGCTTTTAAAAATTTATTATGAAAAACAACGCCTATTAAAATCCAGAATCTAAATGTCACGAATAAAACACCAGAAGAAAATTCACAGAATGAAAACTTATTCAAATAAATGCATTAATTTCCCAATTTAAAAAGTTAGAAAAAATTGAATGAATTGATATTAGATGTATTAGATTTTACAAAACAGACAATCTTTAAAAAAGATATAAAATGCCTCTTAAGCTATGAAAAGATGTGCATGGTATATACTCAAGTTGTCCCCATTTTACATGGATGAGGAAAGTGGAGCCCACTGAGCATAATCATTTGCTTAAATTCATACCATCAATACAAGTAAGTAGTAAGTAGTTTCAGTTTCCTTTTCTTAACAATTATAGAATTGAATGAAATAACTTGCAAAGGTGTCCAACCTGTAGCCCTCAGGCCACATGTGGCTCAGGATGACTATGAATGCAGCTCAACACAAAATCGTAAATTTACTTAAAACCTTATGAGATATTTTTTGTGATTATGTGTCACAATGTATTTAATGCGTGGCTCAAAACAACTCTTCTTCTTCCACTGTGGCCCAGAGACTCCAACAGCTTGGACACATATTCTAGAACCTCTTAAATAGCATTCTGGGATGCATCTCAAAGACTAAATCTCATCATTCTTTTCTCTCTCTCTCTCTCTCTCTCTCTCTTTTATTGTTGTTCAAGTACAGTTGTCTCCATTTTCCCCCCACCAATCCCCCACATCCCATCCATCCCCAAGCCATCCCACCCTTGATCCTACCCCTCTTTGGCTTTGTCCATGTGTTCCTTATACATGTTATTTGACAAGCCTTCCCCCTTTTAACCCCATTATCCCTCCCTCTCCCCTCTGATTACTGTCAGTTTGTTCTTTATTTCAACATCTCTGGTTCTATTTTGCTGGCTTGTTTGTTTTGTTGATTATGAACTGTACCATTCTGATGACAGCTCTGACACCATGGCCATAAAGACCATCTGTTCTGTTTAAGTCCTGGGAATAGAATTCTCAGGTTGACCATGGCAAAGTTATCATGGAAATGATTGAATCATTGGAAAGTGATTCAGTGATATTTACCCTGTCAGCATTTTTTCATAGTTTGTAGCTTTCCAGCCTTTAGTTCTTCCTCAAGAGAACTCTACTTAATAGACAGTTCTCATGAGCTGATTTATCACTCAAGTTCTGATCTACCCAATTCAGGAAGGTTGTTTCTGTGTCCCATAGGATGCTTCATGACATCATATTTCTAGACATCAGGTGAATCATTTTCAGAGGGGGCCCATCTGGGAGGAGAAACTCTGCTACATGATGGGGCAATGGGAATCAAACCCCCATCATGTAACAAAAAGATGAAAGACTACAAGAAAGGACTTAGGCATTTTGAAAAATGACTCTGAGTTCAGAGAGCATAAAGACACCTATGGAGTCAAAACATCTCTCAAGCATAGAAACGCCATGTTGAGACCTAAGATAGAGATGGCCGTGTCCACATGGCACCATGGAGGCATCCTTAGAAATTAGCTGAGTGTCCTGTGTCCAAAGCAGACAGCGTTTTTCAGAGAGGAAATAAAAATGGTTGTGAAATTAGTTACAAGAGAATTAGATGCCTCATGGCTGGTGTGAAACCCAAGGGAATACTCTGCAGATGGTAGGGAATTTAGGAAAAGGACAATCCTATTAAATCAGAACAGATATGGTGCAGCACACCTCACTGACTTATTTTTCACAAGTTATTTGGAGCCTCTCTTGTAGTGTGGAATTACACGTGTGTTAACTTTATAGTATAATAGAAATAGAATTCTATCTTAACAGCCTTGAGTTAAGTTTTATTATTAGGGGAGACTGAATTCTGTCACACACAATGCCAGTTCACAAGGATTAACCCAATAGAATATTAGTCCTCATTTGCAACTCTGTCAAGGGTAATAGACAAGGTGCTATGATCATCCAGTCACTCAGGGACCCATTCTCTTGTACCTGATAATACATTGTTATAGACTAAACGTGTCTCCACCAAATTAATATGTTGAAACCTAACCCCCACTGTGATAGTGTTAGCAGGTAGGACCCTTGAGAAGTGATGAAGTCATGAGAGTGGAGCCTTCATGAAAGAGGTTAGATACTTCTTCATAGAAAAGACCCCAAAGGGCTCTCTTTCTCCTTCCACCATGTGAGGACATACCCGGCAAGAAGATGGACCTCTGTAAACAGGCTAGCAGACCCTCACTAGACACTCAATCTTCTGGCACCTTGATCTTGAGCTTCCAGCCTCCAGAACTGTGAGAAATAAATTTGTGCTGTTTATAAGCCACCCAATCTGTGGTATTCCCTTGTAGCAGCCCTGACGGACTAAATCACACAGCATCTTCAAAATCGACCTCCAGGGTCATGGAGAACAGACTGTGAAGGTCACACAGGAGATTTATGGCTATGTCTGGAAGTGGCCTTCAGAACACAGTCCAGAACACAGTCATATGACCTCACCTTAACCATCTTGGGGGAGGGGTATCTTGGATACACAGTCTACTTGCATGCATGTCCAGGAGAAAAATAAATGGTTTGGAAAACTCAAGATACTGTTGCTGCTCCAGACTTGCTAATCTTTCTGCTGTTTCTTCATGAAATTCCAAATGGAAAGAACTTTATGTACTGTCATTAATGAATTCCCAAATATGGTATAATCAACCTGGATTTTGCTCTTAAGATTCTACCCTAGACTGGGCAGATCAGGTAGGCAACTGCCTCAGAGAACGCTGTCTCCTCTGACCACCTTATTCAAGGGTGCTACCCATGAACTTAATTCTACACACCGAATAAATGTTTCATCATGCTTTTTGGAGAATACTCAGCTGGGGCAGGAAATCACCGCATCTTAGTGGAGGGGGGTATGTTCTACCAGGGATGCTTTCTCTTCAAATATTCAAAATTCAAACCAACTGCTACACTGCTAAATTTCCAACCTAAGTCCCTAAGCTGGGGGTTGCAGCTAGATCTGATTTTAGATAAGATCCCTAAGAGTCAATAAACCCTTTATAGAAAAGAAACTGCTGACTAAGCAATTATCTCCCTCTGGCCTGAAAAGTGCTATCCTCAAATCAATTCCCTACTGTTAGTCAATAGTGACCATGCCCTTCACTGTGACCTCATTGTGCACTTTCAATGGGTGGGTTTTCTCTAAGTGTCTTATTTCCAACAGTTAAAGGAAAGAGCTGGCTGTGAGCACCACATGCAGGCCCCCCATCACTGCTGGAAAACAGCCTTTTCCATACATTTTTGCCCTCTAAGTGAGCACGGTATACCACTCTTTTCATCAACTCTACCTGGTTCAGGGAAATGAGCATCTTGTTTATTTTCTTAAAGAGACTTCCAGGCTCATGTGGCATTCTCCTGAGGATTTTTTTTCCTGAGCCTGTCTGAAATGTTCATTGTTACCGTCTTTAAAAGGGCTACGTTGCTTTTCTTTTCTTTTGCTTTGTGCCTATAAAAATGATTCTTTCATGTACTCTATGGCACAAAAATTTTGGCACTGAGTAAGACCAAAGTTAGGAAGAGAATGATGCTGGCTGGACATCTCATTCTTGTGGAAACAAATAGCATGGAGCTTTGTAACGTGGGAGGAATTATAGTAGTGGTCAAGAGATCTTAGATCAAAGAAGTTCTTTTCCCTTTCCAGGCCAATACTTGAAAGCATCCCATTCTGACACACACCTCCCCATGAGTGAGGAATCCACAGTGTCAGGGAAATACATACCTCGACTCTGAACTCCACTCATTTTGGGGTATTCAGGATCCCAACATTTTTTTGCTGAAGTGGACAGGCCCACCCCTAGGCCCTACATATAGATATCTTTCCCCAGTAAGTCCGTTCTCCCCCAGGCAGACTGTGCCACTCTTGTGCATATCACCTGTTCCAACAATGTGGGTCAAGAAACGCCACAGGGGAGGGGGACAGAGCTTACATGTACTGTCGGGAGGTCACACACACATGCACATGAGGTCCTCACTCACAGCACAGTGTGCAAATGCGAAGGGGGGTCTAGTCAGCAGCACCAGTGTTAGAGTCTAATGGACTTTGGGTCAAATTCCAACTCCGACCCTTACTAGCTTCTGATCCTAAAACAAGTTGTCATAGTACCGTTGCTGCTGTTTCCTGCATAGGCTTCATATTGTCTTCTGGAAGATGGTTATAATGGCAACAGAAACAGCACTTTGTATGCATATAATATTAAGCCAGACAGTGGCCGAAAAGTGCTCACATGGAGCATGGGACATAATGGATGTCTAAAAGTATTTTTAACAGTTAGTTTGTAATTTAAAACAAATGAAAAATTGCACATTGAGTAGAAAACTTGTGCCTACATTTTGAAGGTGATTATTTAAGTAGTGAGAGGTGATGTTTGAATGGGGAAGTGTTATACAGACCCAAGTGGCTCTTAGTGTCAATTGTCTGGCTTAAATTGTTGCTAAGGATCAGTGCACTTTTGTACAGCCAGGAAACACTCCTATCTATCACCTTACTCCCAGGACATTGGGACAATTTGCTGGACTACAGAGATGGCTTGAGAAATGATGTGGCCATGGCCCACCATCCGTGGTGTTTAGGATCATTATTTTGTATCAACTCTTATGTGAGTTAGGAAGGTTGCGGGGAGCAGGGAGGATTTTTGTATAATGTCTCCTTTTCATTGTCATTTTTCTCAATAGCAGGTCAGATTGGTAGAACCCTTAGCTCAGGAATGAAATATCATACTACACTTAATAGTAAGGAGGGGACAACCACTTTCTAAAGTTGACATCCTGTGTTTCAGAAGAGTAAAATGCCCAAATTTACTTCACTCAGAAGTGCCGAAAGAAGTCAATGTCAAGGGCAGCCATTGTTTATTTATAAAAGAAAATCCCCCCATCTGAATAGTTAAAAATATTGCCTTTGCTATTTCTCAAGCAACTATGGAAGAGCACTAGGTGAAAATAACTCTACCCCCCTTAACTTACCTCTTAGGAAAGTCACAACTTCTAGTTATTTTTCCAAAAGATGGAATATATGAGGTCTGTCTAGAAAAAGCCTAGTCATTGTTAATATCAAAAAGGCAGTTTGAATAATATTGGTGTGAACTGGCAGCCAATGAGAGTGGACTGGGATGTGCATGTGTGAACAAGGATGAATTCACTGGGGCAGTAGGGGCAGTCAGTCGGGGGCAGTCGATGCCGTTCAGTGGGCATGTGTCCTGTGTGGCCATCCCATTCAAAATGACTGAGTGAAAGATATCAGCATAGGTAAACGTGGCTCACCTCCTCTCACAACCACATGAAAATTACAACTATAGAACAACTATCACTCAGAACCATCAGAGATGGAGCTGAATGGAAGTCTGACAACTACAGAATTAAAGAAACCACATCCATCCAGACTGGTAGGAGGGGTTGAGATGCGAAACAGGCTGGTCTCACATCAATACATGGTATATAAAATTTGGGAGGGATATCTTGGGAGCTAGGAGTCCCAATCCCAAGCCAAGGCCCCCAGACCAGGGTAACAGTGCCAGGAAGATAAGCCCCCACAACTTCTGACTACAAAAACTAGCAGAGATTGAGTCAGTAAAGAAACTTCTGGAGTCCCAAGCAGTATCTCTTGAAGAACTCACACATGAACTTACTCAGACTCACTCCCTCTGAGCTCCTACACTGCAGTAGCAGCTTGAAAGGCATCAGTGACCACAGGGAAGAATTAAAGTGTCTGGCATCAAGGCGAGAGCTGGGAGACAGCTTTCTCCCAGACAGAAAGATGGACAGAACCACAGAGCCAGCAGGCAGGTTCCATAACTGAGACTCCATCAACCTGGCTAACACCCTGGAGATGCCTGAGGCTCTGTCCTGCCCAATTTATACCTATTAACAGTAGTTTTTCCATATGAATGGCTGGTCTTGGCTCCTGCTTCACAACTTCCTAAATCCTTTCAAACAAGCAAGAACTGGCCTCAGTGGGCTCCTAGCCCCCATACCTCTTTCTAAGTGGCCCCAAGCTCAGCACTAGCAGCAGCCAGCTTAGATTTACAGCTTGGTTTAGCCTGGGAATCTCCAAGCCCAGCACAAGGAGCAGCCATCTCAGATTGCTCTATAACTCAGGCAGGGTCAATCCTGGCAAAACACAAGTGGGGGCTGACCTTGGCCAGCACCACTTGGGAAACACCAGAGCCTGTGTACCCAGTGGACAGCTACAGACGACATCAGAGCACCACCACAATGCCCCTGCACAGCTGATCTTCCATGGAGGACAGAGGTTTGTGGTCAGTGGTCACAGCCAATCCTTGCAACTAACTGGACTGGGTAAATCTCTTCCATTGACCTACCAATAACAGCCAAGACTCAGTTACAAGAGGAGGGTGTACTTAGCCCACACAAAGGGCAAACCTTGAGTCTCCAGCTTGGGTGATAGGGGAGGCTGTGCCACTGGACCCTACAGAACATGTATTACATTAGGTCATGATACCAAGACAGGGAGTCATAGCAGCTCTACCTAATATATAGAAGCAAACACAGGGAGACTGCCAAAATGAAGAGACAAAGAAACATGGCCCAAAAGAAAGAACAGATCAAAACTCCAGAAAAAGAACTAAACAAAGTGGAGATAAGCAATCTATCAGACGCAGAGTTCAAAACACTAGTTATAAGGATGCTCAAGGAACTTAGTGAGGACCTCAGCAGCATAAAAAAGATCC
>PVKM010004090.1:38570-53944 GCA_004027735.1 Carollia perspicillata | reverse complement strand
GAAAAGGAGACAGAAACCTCCGCCCACCCCGACTACTTTTTCTCAATAAGGAAGAGTTTATTGCAGGTCGGGTACACATGTGGGGAAAAAAATCTAACAATGCAAAGGAACTACAGGGCCCGCCACTTTAGAAGGCGAGCAGGTAAAACAAATACACTACTATATACAGTCATTAAAAAGAGCAGAGTGGTGGAAAACAGGAAAAACTGCCAGCAGCCTTCCAGAAGGGTGATACAGAGGGGGGTCTGCGGAGCACCTTCGCCCAGGGCCGCCTGCACTTGGGTCTCCCAGGCCGCTGTGTCCGTGGCCCCCGAGAGAAGCAGACGAGGAGCCTGGGGCCGCTGGGGACGCCTGGGCCATCCTGCTCCGCTAGAGCTGATGCCGATGCCGCCTGCACTGGGCCGTTCAGCTTCGTTAGCGTTCTAAATTCACACGTGGGGAGAGTTGGGGGGAAACGCGCAATGCCTGGGGAGAAAGTGCCTTTCCCCTGTGGTCCGTGTATGAGCAGATGCCCAGTGCTGTGAGCCCAGGGGGACCCGGGATGGGATTAGTGCCCCAGGCCAGATTGTCTCTCAGACGCGCGTTTCTCCCGGTGGAAGGCCAGTCCTCCAGCCCCGTCCCCTGAGGAAGACGCCGCGTCACCTCCCACAGAACACCCGCCAAGGGGCGGGTGCAGTTCGAAGTTCTTCGTAAGAAAAAAGGAGTGCTCCGAGTTTCCTTAAATAAGGGGGAGGTCCTGGCTCATCCGAAGTGTTTCTATAAAAATGCATTAAATCCTGGAAAAAAGTTGCACATTCTCCTGGTGCCACTGTACAATGTCCACTGAACCGAAAGTAAGATCGTTGAAAACAAGCCACTCTGAACATCTGCCACCAAGGCTGAGGCTGCACGTGACACCCTGGGAACCGGAGGACACAGCCCAGGGTGTGAACAGGGTCATGTGGCTGCCTGAGGACCGGCAGTCCGGGCTCAGGCCTGCGTGCCAGTGTCAGTCACGATGGCGGCGCCAGGTCCCTGCCCGCTCACAGCCCGCGGCAGCAGGAGGGCAGGGGGTCGTGGGAGATTGCGGCGGGGTGGGGGCCGGGGCTGCCGGCCCGGGCACAGGGGGCTCCTCGGCACAGGGAGGAACTGGACAGGCGGGCTCCACCCAGGGTCGGCAGCTGTCCTGACCGTGTTTGCTGCCGAAGATCTGCCCCTCCTTATCTAGAGCCGTGTTCTGCGGAGAGAGCAGCGGAGACAATGCGTCAGCCTGGGGGGCCGGGGCCCAGCTACCCCAACGGAGCGCACCACGGAGCATGCACAGGGCTCAGAAACAGAAGAGGAGAAATAACCGCTCGCCTCTCTTCCAGCAGAGGTTAGAGCGAAGCGGGTTGAGGGGACCCACCCCGGCACAGGCCGCACTGCCCTCGGCCCCTAGCTCGGCGTCCCCAGCCCTGGACAGCAGCGCCAGGCGACTCTGAGCTCTGAGCTCTGCGTGAGTCCTGAGTGCTTCCTGCCAGACCCAGCCCTTGAGCCCCAAGAATCCTGTTCAATAAGCAAACCATGCTAGGGTTTTGAAGAACATTCCTAGGACGGCTCTTCATCACGGATGGGAAGGCTACTCCTGTGTCACAGAAGTGTCAGTAGGTGACCCTGTGACAGCCCAGGTGGCTGCATCATCCACGGAAGCCTGGGCGCCCGGCGTGGCACCGTCACCCACTTCCGACCCTCCTCCGCCATCCCCTCGCCTGCTCTGCCGGACTTTGCCCCACCCCCAACACTTTCCGCCTGTTCAACTCGCCAACCAGGAGGAAATCGCCCTCCCTTCCCTCTTCCGCCCCTATGCTGGGAAGGGCCACTGTTCTCCTCTTCTGACTCCTTTCCAGTATTTCTGGATTGTTCCGTGAGACCCACCAGCTCTCAGACACCTTTAGCCAAAAGGCACAACCTATCAGGAGGCACTCTGCGGTTTAACTACCCCAGGGGGAGTGGGAGTGGACCACTGAGTCTTTCAGTACTCTGAAAACATGAACGAGTCACGAAAATCGGAATAAACCACAGGGCTTTCTAAGACATCCATTGACGTGGCTGCCTTCGGGGCACTTGGTGTCCACAGTCAAACAGGTGCTCTCTACAGGCCTATCCAAGCTCAAGGTGAAGGTGCGGAAATTTCCAAGAACACTGTCAGTGAGCCAGAGCAGAGCCGACCGTGAAAGGCCTCCACACCCGAGAATGAGAGGAGGCCCAGCCGCCCCTTCGTGAGAACATGGAACATGCAGAGGCAGCCTTGTTTTTTCTACCGCGAATGGCTCCCGGGTAGAAGAAACCACCAGTTATTTCTCCTTTTCTCTTCCCGTGGGGAGAAGGCGTGTGCAGCAGAACAAAGCATCGCAGTGCAGTTAGTACGTACCATTGCCTTGGACCTAGTCAGAGGGGAGCAAATGCAGGCGGCGGGAGAGGCGGGAGAGGCAGGAGAAAGGGGGAGAGAAGCAGGGACAGAAACTAGACTTACTTTAAACAGAAGCAACACGATTGAAACAGTTTTCTCTATCTTAAATTAAGCCCGAATCATTCCCAGATTTCCCCTTCAAAGAAGCATAATCCCCCTGGAGTAGGAAAGCACACCATTTGCATTTACGGCTTCTCACGACAAGATTCCAGGGGCACCGGGTTTCTTATCATTCCCTTTTCTGCCACAAGATGGCGCCGTCTAGTCCCCGAGGCTGGGAGGAGCCTGTGGGGACAGACAACCACCTGCTCTGCCAGCTCCGGGTCCTTTCCTCTGTAGGAGAAGGCCAAGTCCCAGAAATGCAAGTGCAGTCCAAATCCACCGTGGGCTGCTGGAAACCGAAATCTCACCCAATATAATTCTCCTCTCTTATCCCGAAGGCTAGCTCACTCTACACTGCCTTACTGATAAAAACGCATCTTTGGAAATGTACTAGGAGAAAGAGAACAAAAAAGCCTTCCCAGAGGCACCCACCCTATGCTGTCACGCACAAAAGGATGCTTTTTCTCCTAAGTGAAAAGTAGCAGCTGTCCAGAGGTCTACGGGAGCCTCTTCCCGAGCGCTCGCCCGCTCTTCGTCTGCGAAAGCAGGCAGAGCAGCAAGCCGAGAAAGTTTTCCCACAGTGTGCGGGGCTGGCCGAAAAGGCTGTCAGTAGGTGCCGGAGACCCGCACTGATAAGCAGCTACTAGCCAGGTGCTGGTGTCAGAAGCCTGAGGCACGCATGCAGATTTAAGGGGGGCTGAGAATTAGAAGTCGCTGGGACAGAGCACCGGCGGGCTGAATACCAGAGTTCTGCTTCAGGGGTCCCCAGAGCCTCAGCTGGGTCAAGAGTGAAACTCAGAAGTCTCTCTCAAACTGCCACGTCGAACTGTCAAATGAAACGCAGGCGACAGCATCAGCTTTACTTTCTCTCACTGGGAGGTGCAGCTGCTACCGTTTCATTTTCCTCCCTGGAGCCTCAGGCACCAACCTTGGCGGAGACAGGGGAGAGCAAGGTTCTGTCTGTCGGTCACACCAGTTACCTGAGGACTGCGCCTCAAACTCGGATGGACTATTTCCACTACTAGTAGCACCTGTAGGAAACCATAGTCACCTCACACACTCCAGTTATGAGAACACAGACAGGGGTTCGGCACAAGTAATGCCCCCCTTTCTTTATTACACGATCTTTTATTACAACAGCAGAAGCATGTAATTCTGTAACACCACAATATCATTCTCAAGCACACCACATGACATTTTAGCTGAAATGTTCAAATTTAAACTATATATTATTACACCTATATTATTAGCCCACCAACCACACTCAAGTGGGTGTTACTTCTGCTGGACCCTGTATATATATACCAGGGAAACTCATTTGGGATTACTGTTTACACAGAGACATTTAAAACTGTTCTCAAGGGCAGGACAGACACACAATCACAGGGGAGAGGGTGAGGGTAACAACACAGAAGCATCACAAGCTGCACCCACACAACTGTGCCCCGGGTCAGGTCCTCGGGTGGGGGAGGGTTAGCATGATGTCCCGGAGGGAGCCTCCTTGCCCCTGCCTTTGGGGACAAGCCAAAATTCACAGGCCAGCTTTTTGGCTGTGGAGAATTAGCTCCTCCAGAGACAAGTGTCCCCACTCTCTCCTGCAGGTACTGAACGTTGAGGTGTGACTCAGCAGTTCCTCAGACCCAACAGCCTGCAAAGCCATGCAGGGAACATGGGCTAGCTGGAGCCCTGCCGACATGCTTAACAGGACAGTCTGAACATACGTGTGAACACATGGCGTTTCCTATCACCACTGGAATGACAAACAACAGGCTCGTCATTCATAGAAACATCTAAAGTTCAGGAGTTTGACCCTTGATGGGGGACCTCCACTGACAAATGGGAGAAGGCCATCTCTCAACCACGAGATGTAGTTCTGTCTAAGGGGGTCTGAACGGCACTGTTGAGAGCACGGCCCGCACTGGACCCGGAGGCAGAAGGGCGGGGCCGCTGTGGGGCCTCTCCAGGGTGCAGGCCTCAGGCCAGCCACTCCTCTAGGGGCTCTAAGTCAACAGACGTCCCAGGTAATGAGGGTGAAGGTCTCTCATGAGCCCTGGACACAGCTCTGGGAGACTATGAAACTTAATTAATATACAATATTCAAGTTCGATCTCACTAATCATTCTTCCTCAGGCTTTTCATTACGGGTCAAATGTGCCAATTTATAATGCATTCCTAAATTTTCCCAGGAGCTGCCGAACCCCAGGGCATATGGCCAGACTGTCCATGCCTTACTCCGTCCATCGGGTGGTGAATCCCCTGAAACTGGACTCAGTCAGGACGGCTCTTTTCAAGGTGTCTGACTGAGCGGTGCTTCTGAGACAGCTGGACCTGCTCAGGCTTTTGGCAGAGTGCTGCTAAAACGCCAGGAAAACCACAACTGAAGAGGTCTTCTTGTATTTTGGCACACCCACCCCCCACCAAAAGTCCTGAAATGTGTCAAAAGATCCTGTTTGCAGGCGCTCTGGGGAAGGAGCAGGGGGGAGTCAGGGAGGGGCAGGGACACACGGAGGGCTGCCAGAGACACGCAGCCTCTCCAGGGATGGAGGGGAACAGCAGTCCTGTGGAGGCTAAGAAGGTGGTGGACTCTCAACAGCCATATTTCACAGGTGCAAGGTGGGCGGTGGTATCCCACCACGCTCCCTCGCTTATTCTTAGGTTCCTAGACTGCAAAGGAGCATGAGGACAAGCAACTGCTTCCCGTCTAGCTGGTTTGGAAACAAATCGAACCTTCCCAGAAGGTAAGAAGCCAGCGGCAAGAATGGTGGGGCTGTGGAGACAGCCCGCCACAAGCCATCGGGCCACCAGGTGGCCGTGGGTGCTGCCGGGACCCAGGGTCGTCAGTGGTGGTGGAGAGCCCAAGGACTCGGGGAGCCTGATCTGGAAGACGCCCCGCCCACTCACCCACCGGCCTGCCCCCGAGCTGTGTGCAGTGGGGGCACAGCAGAGACCAGGGCCAGGGCAGGCTGGGCTCTGGCGGCAGGTGCACAGCCGCTCAGGGCCGGCTTCCCGGCCCAAGTTCAGCAAGGGCTCCGTTCCAGGCAGCCTGGTTGGGTGTCCTGACCCCAATTTGGGCTCAATATTTTTTGTGCTGCCCTCAACTTCCTTTTGCTGAACTTACTTGAATGTTACTTCGCTTAGTTTAATTTGTTGTGTACGTGGATTGAGGTAAGCCACCTCGGAAACATTCTGGAAGAAGGCAGGTCTGAGAAATTGTAGTAATTGTTATTACTGACTTCTCGTAACATTCTACCAACCCTGGAAAAACTAATTTTTTCCCATTGTTCTGTACTTTCAAAAGCCACAAAACACTGATTTTTAAAATGACATTTGTTTAACTTGGGCTGTTTCTTACCCCAAGCTCTAAAGAATAATTCACACCTCAAGGAGTCTATTTTGGAAGCCCCGAGTAAGCAGAGAGCCCCTCTGCAGGAGGGGGAGCAGAGCGGGCAGGAGCGGCTGCCCAGGAGGGCCCGGCCCTGGAAGAGGCCAGGGTCCCTCAGTGCCTGGGACCCGCGGTCAGGCCTCACTGGCACCTGCACAACTCCCCACCCGGGGCCCGAGGCCTGGGCGTCAGCCAGGTGGGGGCACTGCCCATGCCAAGCCAATCTGAAGTGGAAAGGGGAGCATGGAGGCGCCAGCTTCCATGTGGGGGAAGCTCTCAGCTCTGTACTTGAAAAGCGTCCATGCTGGCTGAGCAGCCAGGCCAGACACAGCCGCTCTCCCAGAGGCAGGGCGGCGCGGTCCACTTACCACGATGACGGCGACCCCGGTCGTGGTGCTGTTGTGTTTGGGGAGCGCGTTAGTGAAGTGCTGCTTCAGTTTACCTGTGACTTCGGCGTGCATGTTGTTCTCCTGGGAGGCGTCGTCCTACAGCAGAGGGCAGGCACAGAGGTTCCGATTGCCACGGCTGACTGGTCTCTTCCTTAAC
Source organism: Carollia perspicillata (assembly GCA_004027735.1). Lineage (NCBI taxonomy): Eukaryota > Metazoa > Chordata > Mammalia > Chiroptera > Phyllostomidae > Carollia > Carollia perspicillata. The sequence continues at coordinate 47,486 of PVKM010004090.1, read as the reverse complement.
AAATACACACCACCCACCCCCGCCGCCGCTGCCTCTTCCTAACGGGCCCGCCTTAGCCACAAGGCTGGGGGAACCCATCACAAAGGATCCCTGTTGTCCAGCAGCCTCAGGCCCTCAGAAAGACCTGACCCCTTCCCCCAGCTCCTAGGTCCAGGGCTCAGGCCTCCGGTGGCACAGGGGGCATGTTCTTCAGAATTCTGAGACCCTCCCTGCACAGCACAAATGCTATATAATTTAGTACACCAAAATTAATGAACAGTTTATTGTTTTAATCAAGAATTCAGTTAGGTGTTAGTCTCTATTATTCATAAAATAATGTGGCACCTCTGCTACTTGCTCCAAGGGCCATGTGTCTCAGCAGGAGCCAGAGAGGTCGGACACAGATGTCAGGACCTGGGGGACAGTGACGGTGGCAGAGGAGCACAGGGGGCCCCAAGTGGGCACGAGCCCTTGGAGGAGTAAATGAGCCTCACTCTCCTGGAGCGTCGGGGAATGGGGGAGGTGCAGACCTTCCCCAGGTCCCCGTTACAGGGCTGTCTGCCCCAGACCCAGAGGTACCCTCCAAGCCCAGGGGAACTCTAGCCAGCAGGACACCTCTGTGCCCAGCCCTGGAATGGCCTGTGTCTCACCCTCCCACCCACACCAGGAGGTCTCCTGCAGCCAACCCCTTCATGTGCCATGAAGACAGAGGGATCGGGGGCTGAAAGAAGCCCATCTCTGGGCAAGTCCTGAAAACCCTCAGGCCCCAGAACTACAGAAGCCAAAAGCTGAAAGCCTCCTTAGATAGCATTCCTGCCAACCCCTTCATTCTGCAGTGGGGGAAACTGAGGCCCAGACAGGATCAGCGACTTGCCCAGGTCTCAACACTCCAGGATCCTGGTGCCAACTGCTCCCCACCCCAAGAGCTATCTTCACACCACTCGCTCACTAGCAAAGGCCCTGGGACGTGTGCAGAACTCGGCCTGTGCCAACTCACAGCCACGGAACTACGGGAACGTGGGTACTTACTGACACCCAGGGGTGACTGAGGATTTCTCCCGCGGTGCAGCGAGCTTCAACGTTGACCTGAAGCATCTGACTGATTAATTCCTGGGAGGAAGAGAGAAGACCAGAGAGGAGACAAACAGGGCTGATCTCTGCATGAACACAGAAATCTGAGTTTGCACCACGTACTTTGAAGGACAGCCAACCCAGCTGCTCAGCCATTTGAACTGAGAAGCCGCTGCTACCGACACCCCTAGAGTGCACAAGGCGACTCTGCAGACATGGCGGCCGCACTGCGCAGCCCGCAGAGGAGAGAGGCTCTCTCCGAGTCCACGTTCAACCAAGACGCTGTCCCCTAAACGTTCTGCTTGTGAGCAGCGTTCCACGAGGAAACACGACAGTGCTGCTCCTGTTGGCAACTCAGTAGGTCTCCCCAGTCCATTTGCACGTTCTGATGGGAGCCTAATACTGTGTTCTGCCGTGTAGAATGCACGCTTTTTTGCCCAGATTTTTTAGGGGAAATAAGGATGCACAGTATACACGGATAGTACTAATTCCGTATCTACATAAATGTTTTTAATTCTTTTTTTATGCTTATGCATTAAAAGTGTAATGCTGGAAAGCCATCACGATATCCGTATTCAAAATAATACCCTGGAATAGGATAATCAGTTTTGTTTCTAAACATAAATAAATAAAAATTTGAATTAAAACATTAAATCGGAAGATGTTTTCCCTGAAAGTCTGGGCCCAAAACATGAACGCACACTATACACGGGAGTGTGTTATGCATGGCAAAATATGGCACATATTTCTTGAGTAAATGAGAAAACAAGTGTCTAGGGCTCTAAGGGGGATCACGGGGGTGAACTGGAAAGACAGCTTGTCCAGATTTCAGAATCTGGTTGAGTTTCAGAGACTCTACTAGGGAACGAACTTGAAGGACCACTATGCAAAGCCAAGGCAGCCCCGGAGCTCCAGACCCAGAGCCTCATTCATGTGCAGTGAGGATGCCCGGACACAATGCGCCCACAGAAACACGCCTGGACGGTACCTTTGCCGAGTCTGTGATGTTATCCCAGTAGGGGGCTGGAAACTCGAGCTTCCCAGCCAAGATCTGGTCAAAGAGATCTTCCTGAAGATTGTTCTCACTGTGAGTGACAAAGAAATGGAGGACGAGCCAAAGTCACCACAGAGTTTTTCAACAAAATGTTCATGGGAAGAGGGGGGACAGGAGTCCAGTCTCTGGCTGGGGTGTTCCCTATCTCCACTGAACTTGTGGTGACCTATTTTGCCTTTTAGACATGAGCTCAAGAACGTGTCCAAGGGTCCGGGAATCAGAGGACAGAGAGCGGACACACGCACGAAGACTGGAGAAATGTGCTGAGTGTTTCGGAGCTTCAGCGTGGGGGAGGAGGGAGGCCGGGAGGTGTGTGCTGGTGACGCTCGCACAGCAGCTCTGTGGACGTGCTAACGTCACTGACCTATACACTTAAACGGCTGGAAGGACACATTTTGTATCAGGTATGTTTCACCTCAATAAAAAAAGACAAGAAAACACAGGATCCACAATCACATAAATCCTCATTTCAGAAAAGAATCTCAGCGTCTGCCCTCGGTTCCTCTCTCGAGGCAACAGAGTGGAAAAGCGGTGCATCTGAGTCTGAGCTGCCTGCCCTTCCTCTTTCCAGTGTTCCAACCAAACCGCTACAGACAGCGAAGCCGCCAACACAGGAAGAAGCCGGAACCTGACTTCTGGTTAAGCTCGGTCTGAGAGAAAGAGCCCTCCCAAGGACGTTGGCCAGAATGGCACTGGTTGAGACAAATGCTCCCCAAGGTGGGTGTCCGTCCCCAACCTGTGCCCACCTGTCCCATACTCAAAGAGACACTTGCACACAGCTGGTGTGTGATGCATACATGACAACGTGACTTGTAACACTCCTGGGAAAAACTCAGCACGCTGGGTACCCCCGGCCCCCAGAAACCTGCATTCGCACAGCCACAGAGCCCCTCATCACCTGGTGGCTCGCCAGGGAGAAATGGCCAGGGAGAAAGCCATGTCATTACAAAAGCCCTGGTAGAAAACTCAGGAGGGACTGATGGAGTCAAGGTCAAAGTCCGGGAGTGGAAGTCCAGTCTCACCTGGCAAGGGTACATCACTTCTGCTGGAGTGCCCAACTCAACCCCGCAACCTGTAGCTCAGGGCGCTCATGGGGTGGCGGGGGCAGCCTTCTGGGTGGGAGCCTGGTCATGCTACCAGCCCTCTCAGGGCGGGCAAGGACAAGTGTGGTGCCCTGAGACATGGTCGTTTAGGACAGTGCCTAGAGACAAATTCGGGCCATGTGGTGACGTGGCTGCTTCATTCTCCTTCTACGAGAGCGGGGAGTTCGTGAGATGTGCGCATGTCCACGACACTCCCCGAGCCCAGCTGAATCTGCAGCCGCTGGTCCGTGGAGTTTGCAGCACGAGCATGTGAGAGGCAGAGGTCGGGCCAGGAAACCAGGCCAGCAAGAGGTGCCCCGGCCCCATGCTCCCGAAAACTGGTTTCCTTTGAGTGTGTACACACGGTTTCTTTCTAGATGTCTCGTGTTTCCTTTCAACCTACTTCTCTCCTGACTGTGCTCAGCTCAACGTCCTTCAAAATGAGTGAAGGACATGCCTGAAACACAGTGAGATTTTACAAAAACCTTCAGACAACCAGGGGCCCCAGGAGACTAACATTAAAAGACACAAAATAAATCACCTATTTCTAGAATTTCTTTTAGCCATCTCTCTCTATTAGTCCACTCGTCTCCCTTTTTCTCCCCTGAAATCTCGAATGCCTTATATTTAGTTAATACATATGGCTTTTATTTTCTTGATAAACAGCTAAAAGTTGGAAGGGAGTCTGCAGCATTCAGTTGGGTTCTTGGCAATGCAGCCCAAGTCAACAAACAAAACCCTGGAACGTCCTGGCACTCAGAGTTCCCCCCGAGGAACCCACGCTGGGAACGGCGAGGGTTTCAGGCTCCCTCCCCACAAGAACAGAACGCTCGACATCAGTTATTCTTCTTAGTAGTCACATAAGAAAATCCGACCTGATTGGGTCTATGCTAGATTTATGAACACATTTCTACTCTGTAATCTGGCTGAGATGCTTCAGGGCACTTTTGTGTTCTAAAACAATACAGCCCCTGGATCAGGGTGCTGTAAGTCTAAAAATGTCCATTAAGAAAAACCTAGAAAACCAACAAAAAAAGAGTTTGCGTTCATTCTTTCTATTCAATGGTGAGTCCGATGAGGTAAAAAGTCTGGCAAGAAAACTGGAAAATGTTGGTAAGCTATTTCATGAATTTTGTCCAAACATTTCATTCATGGGGTGTGCCTAAGTTTAAGTGAAATCTCAGCATACTCATGCAAATATTACTTTAAAAAAATTACTGAATCTACTGGGGTAACTGGTTAATACAATTATATGGGTTTCAGGTGTACTATTCTATTTATAATACATTGTCTACATACTGTATTGTGTGTTCACCACCCCAAGTCAGGTCCCCTCCATCACCATTTATGCTCCCTTTACCCTCATCCCTCATCTACCTCCCCACCCCCTTCCCTCCGTAATCACCATGCTGTTGTCTGTGTCTGAGGTTTTTGTTTATTTTTGCTTAATCCCTTCACGTTTCACCCAGCCCCCACTCTTCCTCCCCCGACCCCCGACAGCTGTCCTCCTGCTCTCTATCTAGGAGTCTGTTTCTATTTTGTTTGTTAGTTTATTTTGTTCGTCAGACTCCAGATATAAGTGAAATCACATGGTACTTGTCTTTCTCTGACTGCCTTATTTCACTTAGCATAATGCTCTCCAGGTCCATCCATGCTGTTGCAAAGACTAAGATTTCTTTTTACGGCCAAGTAGCGTTCTCTTGTCTGAATGTACCACAGCGTTTTTACCCACTTATCTACTGACCGGCACTGGGTGGGAATGCAGACGGGTGCAGCCACTGTGGAAAGTGCTATGGAGTTAGCCTCAAAAAATTAAACATGGAACTGCCTTTCGACTCAGTGATCCCACTTTTGGGAATTTATCCCCCCGAAACCCTAACTCAGAAGAAGCTATGGACCCGTATGACCACCGTCAGTGGCCCTAAAGCTAACTTGCTTAGACGATAACTGGTGTCCGTTCCCCTTGGAAAACCAGTGCCCTTCCTCGTGCCAAAGAGTCTGGAGCCGAAAAGGCTGAAGGGAGCGACGTGTCAAGCTAAGACTACAGCCTGAAAAAAGAAAAATGAGAGACACTAGAGCGAAAGAAGCTGACGCTGTAAATTCCAAGTAACAATTTCGATTAAGAAGCTGTGGGTTAAAATTATCTTTGGTTTGAAAACAAAGAAAATGTTTTGAAGTGTCTGTTTGAAGGGACTTTCATTTTAGGTAAAAATTTAGGTTCGATGATTTATTTTATTTCATGGTCCTTTGTCATCATTCAAAGTACCATTTCCTAATTGACGCTATATGCAGTTGACTTTAAAGCAGGTTCTGGAATCTCTCCAGAATGTCCCTGTGCGGTGAAGATGCTTCTGTGACTAGCATTTAACATTACAGGCTCCCTTTCATCACACCCTATGAAAGAGAGGAAGCATTTCTGTGAATGTCGGAGGCTGTAAAACCAGTTTCTGAATACTACGTATAAGGGCAGCCGATTTCAGAACAGAGCTTTGCAGCTTTCATAGCTGGACTTACCTCCAGGTCCCACAAAGAAGCTGCTGCCCACCGGGCATCAATGCATGCACGTATTTGTTTAACGGGAGTCTCACTCATGTGTAAAAGCTAGGTCCAAGGAGAAACCCCCAAGCTGCACTGGCAAGAGGAAACACTAGAGGGAGTTGTGAGCACACATTCCTCTAAAACCGATCCCTGATACCCTTTTCCAACTGGTCTCAACTTGGGTCAACCATCGTGGAGGGGACTTAAGAGGTGACCGGCCCCTACATCACCAGCTATCAAACACACCAACCTCTATGCTTGACTAGTTCGCAAAACAGGCCATCACGGAAAACAGCCAGGGCACAGCATGACTGAAAAAAATGGCACGAACGATTCCCCTCCCTCTAAGTACGTGTTCTTAATCTTCTCCCACACCCAGTGAAGGCTTAGCTGTTTGACTTCATTCGGTCCACCGGACATCCCTCAACAAACGTGCGGCGAGCAGAGACTTGAAAAGTGCTCAGGTAGAGGAACTTGCCCTCTCTCTAGCTCCTTCTGGGATTCCTGAATCCACTGTCATGGGAAACCCTGGCTAGCCCACCGGAGGCTGAGAGGCACGTGGCCCAGGGGTATCTGGTGGCCCAGGGGCATCTGTCGTCCCAGCCGACACCGAGTTAGCCACCGGGCGTATGAATGAGGACACGATGGACCATCAAGCCCTCCCTGGGCCAGCCCAGGTCCGGAGCCCCACCAACTGACCCGCAGATCTGACAGTCCTAACTCTTGGGGTTGTTTATTAGTCAGGAAGTGTTGTCTGATATGTGTAACAATCCTACAGCCTGTGTAACCCACCTAGGCAATGACCCTGATGGACAACTGTGATGTCTGTTGATGGCCACACAGAAAGTTTTCCGCCTACAGAAACCCAACCCTGCCACAAGGACAAGGGGCCCCCCACCAGCTGCATCCTCCATGAACCGTCTGCGGTTCCCGGCCCCCGTGAGAACGTGCCCCCAGGCTCTGGTTCTCGTTCCTGCTCCCAGCTCTTGCGGCCTGCGTCTCTACCACACCGACTCTCGCAGGGCGAGACTGGCCTCTCGGCGTCCCTCCTGTGTTCACTGCCGTGTCAGTAAAAACGTTCAGCTCAGCGGAACGTCGACAATTTCAAAAAGATAAAACCTTCCACTCTTCCGAACGTTTAAAACCTTTCATAAGAAGGTGTTGGGAGGTGGTGAAATACCTCTGTTTTTCACCTGCTGACAAAACACTCCACTGCAAACACTGTGACCCCAGAGAGTATGCTGATTTGTTATTAGGTTCCTGGCCCTTAAAATACACAGCAGTGATTCAAGGGAAGGGAAGGGAACAAAGGGAGAGATTAAAATGAAAAGAGAGCTGAGGAAAACTCAGAAGAAAATCAAACGTGCAGCCCCAGGTAAACCTCGGCTTCCAAGTCATTCGTCATTCATTTGCTCCAAAGAATGAGACAGGACTGACTGAAAGAGGTGCCCTGGGTGAAGCCCGTGCTCAAGCTACACCCACGGACCCTGAGTAACAGGCGTTCCCGTGCCCCATGACACACCCTGCCCGCTCTGGCCACCTCTGCTCCCACCGGGTGAGGTGCACGCTTACCGGAGACCTGATTTGCTTGTTCCCAGGCCTGTTATGTTAAAAGCATTGGTAATTCTACTCCGCTAAATATTACATGAATGGGTAAAATGAATTTCAAAAGTTTTCTGTTTCTGTTGTGAGAACTAGGTTGAATGCTTTAGAGTGTGAGTTCTTAAAAAAAAAAACTGTTCCCCAATTAAGTAGGAGAGACAACTATTAAAAGTTGGAAAAAGGTGTTCCTACAAGGATCAACTTGCTTTGCAGAGATCTTTAAACCTCACTCCCCTTGAGAATAATGGATAATGGAAACCAGAGACACTGGACGATGGGTGTGTCTCACAGAAGAAGGAGCCCAAGACACTCAGGAGCACCAAACACAAAGCTAAGACCTTGGCCTCACATCAGAAGCATAGGCAAGGGCCCTGGCCAGGTAGCTCTGTTGGTTAGAGAGTCATCCCAGTATGCCAAGGTTGTGGGTTCGATCCCCAGTCAGGGCACATTCAAGAATCAACCAATGAATGTATGAATAAACAATAAAGCAATGTCTCTCTTTCAGAGATCTCTCTCTTCCTCCGTTCCTCTCTAAAATCAATACATCTTTTTAAATTAAATAAAAAGTCAAGGGATATACACTAATAGGTTTTAAATTAGATAGAAGGTGAAGAGCATGTTGATGTAATTTTTAACTGACATCATTATTACCCAGTTTCTGGTCCTGAGTGCCACAAGTAAAACGTCTGCTTCCTAACAGAAGGGAGAGAGTTTACAATTCAAATACTGCCCCGCACAGGGCCACTGACCTCCGGAAAGGTGGGAATCCGCAGAGGAGTATGTACGTGATCACGCCGGCCGCCCAGACATCCACCTTCAAGCCATAGCTGGGGAAACACAGTGGGAGGGGCAGAGAGGTAACCACGTGACCCCCAAACCCTGCACATTTCTGGAGTACTCGCCTTTGTGAGAACAAAAAGGGTCTTTGCAGCATCAATCTGTTAATTTCATATAGACGAATGAATTGCCCTTTGGACAAAGGCATCTGCTTTTCTCCCAAACCCGGTAACAATCTTGGGGACTACTGCCGCGTTCCCAAGACTCGGGACAAAAGTCCAGGCCCAGGGCTCTTGCATACAGAAGCACAAATTCACGTTTCTGAGATCAAAGTTACAGTGCAGGTCAATAGTCTCTCTCTTTCCCCACCTTCCCTGGAGTCACATGATACACAGCAGAAAGAACAAAGCCAACCTTTCCCCTCCAGAGAGAAAGCACTACCCAAACCACAGGCGCCTTACCCAGTTTCGGCGATGATTTCTGGGGCCACGTAAGTCGGTGTGCCGCAGACGGTATACAAGGGGCCTTCCACCACAGTGGCCAGCCCAAAGTCTCCCAGCTTCAAAGACTTGGTGCCATCGGGATACTCACACACCTGCAACAGAAGCCGGCCGACCATCACAAGCTGGTTTTTGCCTCAACGTTGCCAAGAGGGCCCTTGGAATTAGGTAGACATGGCATGGAGACCTTGACCAATAACCTCAAAAGAAATCTCCCCTTGTGTTAATATCTTTGTGATTTACCTTTGATGCTTTTAAAGCTCTAATTTTGCTCTTGAGATATTTTTGCATGATTGTGTGAAATTAAAAAAAA
>PVKM010004090.1:0-38470 GCA_004027735.1 Carollia perspicillata | reverse complement strand
TGGCTCCGTGGAGTGACTGCTGGCCTGTGAACCAAAGGGTTGATGGTTCAATCCCCAGTCAGGGCACATGCCTGGGTTGCAGGCCAGGTCCCCAGCAGGGGGCACATGAGAGGCAACTACACATTGGGGGGAAAAAAAAAAGAACCCACCCTCAGGGAATAGAAATGGGCCTAAAGGTTCTAAACAAGGCCACCGATCTCAGAATTTATCTGTGTTAACACTGGAAACAATGTAAGTCACGGTACATCTCTGTAATAAACTACTATGCAGTCACTATTAAGCACATTTCAAAAAATATTAATCATATGGACAATACTCACTATATTACATAAAATAAAAAGGAACATTCAAAATTATATATTCAGTAAAATGTCCAGGCTATCTCTAGGTGTTAACGCTGAGGATTACTTTAACTTTCTCCTTCATACTTTTCAGTAGTTTCCAATGAGCGCATACTGGGTCTGTAATTAGGAACAACTGTGCCTATAATACAGGCACATTTTCCTTATGGGATAAGAGTCTGGCGGGTACATCCTACAAGGAGGGTCTAGGAAGCCATCAAGTGCATCAGAGAGCACAGTTCGGGTCTGAGTCCTTCAACGTGCCTGTCCATTCGTCTCTCGGAGGTCCGTCCTGAAAACACCAGATGTCAGAGAGTGACTGCCGAGACCTAGTCTGTTCTCACATGACGTCTTTCTCTATTTTAAACTTACTTAGTTCGCTTTTCCTTGCATTGTAGTATGAACTGAACAGATTTTCACTTAAATTACTACTTACGTGAGGAGGTGGGAAATTTAGAAAATTATGTTTTTTCAAGATAAGCATGTTAACAGCACCATCCATTAGTCTGGTGCTTACCGAGGGGACTGATTTATACAGTCATCAATAAAAAGCATCAAGAACCTCAGGGCTCCCCCCGGTTCATGACCCCCAGTCTCTGCAGGCATTTAAAACAGGGTGACGCTGAAATAACGGCTGTACATGCGAGGTCCTCGTGAGTTTGAGGAGGGTATTTTCCCCCTGAACATTCTGATGGCTGCTAACACACACCCAGCGCACCACCGCAGGGCTCGCAGCCCTGAGGACCCCGAGTCTCTCACAGATGTTCATCCTTCAGAGTCAGCCCACCACGCAGCAGGACCCGATCCAAAGCTGGGAGTGGTTCAGCCCAAGGCAACAGAAGCCAGGTTCTCAGTCCTGCTGGAGTCTTAGGACGGCTTTCCATCCATTACGTTTAATGTCAACATTAGCGAGACCACGCCGAGGTAGGAAATTACAGTTAGAATTTATGACGCATTTACCGAAACCCAGACTTTAGAAAGAAATTCCCCCAAGTAATTGCAGTGATAAGAACATTATAAACAACATTATAATTCTAAATGTATCACGAGAGTTAAAAAAAAGTTTTATTCATGACATTGTTATTTTGTTTTGATAACTTTAATATACACTCATTAGGTACATTTTTGAAAAATAGTGTTTATTTTAGACATTCAATTTAGGGATGCCTAGGGGTATTTAAGGGTTGCTGTTGTCAGACCCTCAGAAGCCCAGCAGTCCCGTTTTTCATGGCCCCTGCGAGGAATGCAGACTCAGATGCGGGAGCAGAAATAGGAAGGGGCTGCACGGTCTGCGACCGCTGAGTTACATCTGCACAAGTGGGGCTTCTTGGCTGAACTTCAAAAGCGAAATGTCAGAAGGAGCAGACAAGCCTGAAATAACAATATTTTATCTGAGTTATCCCTCCCCAGTGCTAGACACAGAGGCAAATACATGAAAGACAATTTGAGAACATTTCAAATCTCAGCTGGAGATTCTCTTCAAAGGAGGAAAAATGTCTTTCCAGCCATCGGCCTGCGCACGGCACACGCACATCGATGGCACCCTGGAAGGGGCCGACACCGGCGTGCACGCAGATGGCACCACTTTAAGGAAGCGAGTTCAAGGAAGAGGGGAAGCGAGGCACAGGGGCTCCGGCCTTCTGTTCTCATGGAGACTCGGTTCTCCCCAGTAACTGACATTCTCCCTGGACTCTAGGCCACCCCGCTGGGCAGTTAGGAAGAGAAGTGTGCCTCCCCTTTACAGATGAGGAAACTGAGGCACAGAGGACTCCAGTCACGAGTGGCTGGCCAACAGCACTGCCCTCCTGGCGCAGGGCTCACGACAGTCGCTTTGAAAGCAGCAGCAGAGCTGGCAGAGCCCTGACCACAGCGGCCCATGCACTCGCAGTCGGAGCGAGCCAGGGTGTCCCGCTGTGAGCCCTGCAGCCCCGGTGCCCACAGGCTGAGGCGCGCTCCGTGAAAAGTTGCTCTCAGAATGTAATAAAAAATGGGAGGCATGCAGATCCCACATACAAAGCAAGCGCTGCACACACACTCTCTAAATAAAATGTCGGCGTGGTGATTTAGAAGGACTGCAGACGTGGAAACCCAGCCCCCTTCCCTGCCGTCCCCAGAACTCCTGGAGAGCGGATTTATCACTGGCCCCTCGTAGTTAACTGTGACAGGGCACCGCAGCCGTAACTCACCGCGTGCATGGCCAGCCCCAGGCTCCCTGACACAGTGACCCACACGGCTCCGGCCGCAAGGCGTTCAATCACAGCACTGCCACCGAAGAAGGGGATGCAAATCAGATGTCTGAACGCTCCGACATTTAAGGACTGAACTTGGTTCCAGAGCAGGAAGAGGCTGACTGACGGCCACTGTGTGTTGACTTTCAGTGCCCCGATGGCACTGCCTCATGCTCGGCCGGTGCCAGCCTGCTGGCTCAGTCAAGAGCCTGCTGCACGGTCCAGGTAGGTGTTCAGCGGCAGAACACGTTTTAGCAGATGTGGGTGGCTGAGGGCGTCTGAAGGCGGAGCCAACGGCCCTTCTTTCTATCTCACATGTTGGCTTCACCCAGACGTCACTTTCATCACCTTTGTCCTTCTCCTCCCCTTCGGGCAGCACGAGGGGGAGGTTCAGGTCACAAGGGACGGGCGAGCAGGCAGCGAGGCCCGGCCACACAGATGAGGGACCGGATTCCAATGTGCATCCCAGGACACACTGCATTGGAGACCTTGCTCCCCATGACAGTGTCTGCCCGGGATGCAGGACAAGGTAGCTGATTCTGGGCTTCTCTGTGCATTAACAGTTGTGAGTGGGAGACACAAGAAACGGGTGAGAGTGGAACCGGAGGGCTGGGAAGTGGACACACCGGTTTACAGGCAAGTTCGCTGATGTCTCAGCAGCGCCCTCGTGGGGCCCTAACAGCCACGGCTGGGGCTAGGGCGGCCCCACAGTGGCCGATGCCCTCGGGGACTGTGGCTCCTTTATCCTCAGAGGACATCGATGGCTGCAGCCACTGGGGTGAGGGGTTGAGCACAGCTGGGAGATATTGAGGGGGTGTCCCCATTACCACCACAGCGTCACGTCTGGCTGCGCTCGGGGAAAGTCCTGTCACCTTTGCTTGTGAGGCCCCTGGCCAAACCGAGCCAGAGGGTGGAGGAGCCGGGGCCCGACGCACCCCGTGAGGTCATCAAGGGTGAGAAGCCTGTTTGGAAGAGAACACCACATCCTGACTTCCCACCGCAGGCCCAGTTTACACCTCGTTCTCCATGCCTCCTTCAAGTGCATAGCGCTGAATCCACACCACATCTTATTTTACAGAGCAGGGGTATTTATTTCCCTACGAGGAACAAGTAGTGATGAAACAGTCCCTGCTAAGTAGAACACAGTAAGGGGCAACCTCACATACTCTCAAATGGACGCTCAGAGACCATCAGATGGTATCACCATAAGGGGAAACCAGATACGCTGGATGGGCAGGAAGTCCCCAGCACAGCCTCAAAGCCTGCCCATCAATGCATATTCCCTTCAATAATTATCTGCATAGTGCAAGCATGTCACAGGCAGTAAAGACCTGTGCTCAAGTGCCAGTAGCTAGCCAGCTAAGGGACCATCGGTGGTCAGTCACCAAACATTGACTCCACATCCACTGTAGCGTTACTCGGCACTGCTTAAGGCACTGGGGATAGAAAGGTAACTGAGACACAAACCTTGTCCCTAATGACTCACAGAACCCAGAGTAGGAGACGGACAAGTGATGCCAAGTTCAGCACTCTGTGGCAAGAAACCAGACGTGGCCACAAGTGACTCTGCCCAGGGGTGAGGTTGAAGAAGACGTGCCTTTTGCTCAGCTGTCCTACAAGATCAGTGTGTCTGCCACAGTGCTGGGAGGCAGGACAGTGCAAACAGAGACTAGTAGGGACATAAGCAAATGACGTAGAATGCTGTTGACCAAGTTAAGCAACTTCGGGGTGCAGGAAACCTACAGTGGCATTAACATGACATGAAGACTCAGATGACCCACCTCCCCAACAGTGACGATGCCCTGAAAGGCAGGACTAGATAAGCCAGCTGTCTTGTGTATGTTTGCTGGGTTGGGGGCGGGCGGTGCACACACAGCGAGCGCCCCAATCAGCATCTCTAAAATTCCTCTACAATGCAGGCACAAGGATGGGCCCAATTAGCAAGCTTTGTTTAGTTATTAAGGCCACCAGGAAGGTGTGTTACATGTAGCTTAACGGCGACCACAACCTGGCTGGTGGGAGGGGATGAAGTTGGTAACGGAGGAGAGGCTGGAAAGGTAATTGCGACCAGATTATAAAGCACTTTGAGAGCCACAGTATGAGACTTTCAAAAAGACTTTTAAGCAAGAAAAACTGGCATCTCTGGGTCTCACTTTCCGCATCTGTAAAGCTGAGATGCATGCGCTAGCTATCCAAAGTTCTGTCCAGCATTTAAATGAACGCTCGTGTGCTGATTCTGTCTCTAATTTATTCTTCAGAATATTCCGCCTCAGAATAATTTCCCTGCTTACCTTTCTTCAGACAGTACCATCAACAAAATGTACTTAAAACACATTTTCTAATGTCTGGTAAACAACAACTGCAGAAATGCTGATCGACTGCAGAAATTCATTGATACTTTGTGGTCCTGGACTTGCGTCAGAGGGATTTGCGAAATATAAACTCTCTCAGCCCCCAGGACTGGTCTGGACTCTAAAACATCACTGTTTGCACGTGACTGTGGTCCTTTTAAAGGAGAGGCATGAGTAGGAACAGCAAAAGCAGGGGGGACGTACCAGGAGGTTCTCCGGCTTGATGTCTCTGTGCACAATGCTGAGGCCGTGGAGGTACCGGAGGGCGTTGGCCAGGTTGTACACCATGGCGCTGCCATCGCGCTCGGTGTACTTGGTTGAAGAGGTAATTGCATCGAAGAGGTCTCCACCCTACAGGACGCAAAAGAACACATCAACACATCAAACGTGGTCCCGTGAAGTTAGGAAAGAAGGTTCAGCAGCCTGGAGGAGATAAAAAAAAACACGCCACTAAAATGATTATCAATAAAGTCTCAAGGTGGTAAAACCCTTTTCTGATTAGGTCCTTCAAGACTACAGTTACGTCTTGGGATTTGGCACCAAGGAAGTCTCTCCGTCCTCTTACTTTGACCAGTTCCATCACCAGGAAGAGCTCAGTAGCCGTCTCCATCTCCTCGACCAGCATGATGATGTTCGGGTGTTTCACTCGGCGCAGGATCGACACTTCATTCTCAATCAGGTGCTCCTGCCGAGCAAGGGGGGAGAGCGCTGGATCAGACGTCACAGACGCCTCTGTCCAGCCCTGTGTTCAGGAGAGCGACACAGTCCACAGACCTGGCGCTCAGGGAAGCACCTCCCTGGGGACAGAGACTAACCAAACCCTGGCCTCGCTGGTCTCCATGGGGACAGGACAAGTCAGTGTGCCATCTCATTGTCACTCACAAAGAGAAACAGGCATCCTTCAAAACATCCCTCCGAAGGGCTCCGTGGTTCTGCCCTGGCCCATAAAACAGGCTGCCTCCTGGCCGCTTCATTACTTCCCACACCTTAGGAGGTCTGAGCTGCCGGAGCTCGGCACAGTGCGCTGAGCTGCGTGAGAGGGCGGAGCCCCGTTCTGATTCCAGGGTCGTCCAGAACAAGGACCAGGCACACAGGAAATCTGGGCATTAAAATGGGTTTGTTGTTTTTAAACCAGTACTAATATGGATTTGAAATTTACATTGAAATTCCTGAAAACAAACAAACAAACAAACATTCTTTCTCTATGACTGGGGATGAAATCATTCACCAGAGGATGTATGTTATATCATCTTGTACTTCAGAAATCAGGAAACACACCGTACCATGAGGCCCACAGTCACAGAGTCTCACTTTCTCCTCTGAAAATACCCTCTGCCTATCGGCCCTGGTGAGCCGTGCAGTGGGGATCAGGACTGCAGCCAAACGTTCACTCACAGCGTGAAGGGGTGCCTCTCAATACGGCAACCACGGCTCATGAACCACTATCGCATTATGTTATCACGAGATGGGAAAAGCTCTCGATATTGTCTCATGCGCCGGCCCTCATTAACTGTAATAACAAACTATTGTGAATGTAGGGTATCCTCTGTAAGATTAGCTAGTTGCCATCTGACACATTCTAGATATTCCAATATATCTCTTACATAAAGCTTACCTTATGAGAGTCGTCATTTGCTACCTAAATCACACATACGCACATATCAGTGTGTGTGTGTGTCCCTTCTGTTTCCCCTTTACGATCCTGAATTTCAGAACTAAGTGTAATGTTCTGCTGCAGTGGGGACGTAATTATCTCTAGTTCAAGACACTTTTTTATGGTTCTTCTCTTGCATCCTTGCGTCCGTGTATTTTTACTGTAAGCCACCGCAAATGCTCTTTGATAATGGCTGGCAGTCCAAGCTATCACAGTAAGTTACACCCAGAGAAACTCCGATGCCAGTGCCTGCACGGGTGGGCCGTTTCCTGAGCACTGCATGCACTGTGCTTGTCCCAGTAGTCACTCCGTGAATGATGGCAGATGACAGTGCCAATACCAGCCAGAGGTGGGGGAGAGAAAAGAGCCAGCGCTGACTGGGAATCTGGTCACTCTTCGGCCGGCTGCCCCTGCGGTGCTCCTGTGACGTCCTAACGCTCCACCCCTGGAACCGCCCTCCGAGGCAGCGTGCAAACCGAAGGTTCGCGGCATCTAAGGCTGCGTTTGTTGTGCTGCCCAGCGTCCTCTTTCCAAGGGGACTGACTGCTTTGGTGAAAGTCAGCTTGCATTTTTCCAAATGAGAATGATAGCTGCAGAGCTGAACCTATTTTAAATTCCTTGAACAGAAAAGGAACTAGAGGCTGTATCACACGGAGCTGGGCGGTGAGGCACAGCCACACTGGGCTTTGTGCAGGAAGGGAGATCTGTCCCTTAATGAGCAGGGCTGGGAAGTCTTTGCCCAGCTTAGGACTCAGTAAAGGCTTCAAAATCCCCTGGAAAAAACGGTGGTTCTCAGAACCGGACGCACCTCGTCTGGGAGGCTGGGGATAGGGCCGCCCACCTGTCTCTGGTCCCTGTGTCTGAGCCACAGAGCAGCAGCCTCACCAGCAGCGAACAGCCCCCTGGGGCCTCCCTAGGGACGCAGCTGTGCAGCCATCCCCTTGTGGTCACAGAGACAAAGGCCCCACAAACACCCCACACTTGCACGCTTATTTCTAAGCCTCTGCACCACGGGTGCCCAGCAGAGCCCTTAATCACACTGAAGAGCCGTTAGCTGGACTTCCGTGGACACGTCAAAGCACGCCAGTCAACTTATTTCACTCCCGAGATGCCCAGATGACAGCAGCCACTCCCACTGTGCTAAAAGAGGCACTTTTTAACAGATAAATGGATTTATCAATTCAGTTCTCCCACCCCCTCTGCCCAAGTTGGAAGTCTGTAAATCTACCTGTTTGTAATGCTAATTTAGAGTGGCCTGGGTAAAATACCCCCATCGCTGGAACCCAAGAGCTCCCTCAGACTGGAGTGAGAACAAGAGGTCTGCCACCTGAGGAGACTGCACCTTCCCAGAGGTGTCCTTCCCAACAGAAGGCACAGAGGAAGTCCTCTGGGACGCAGTATGGAACTTTCCCCAGGACGCCGGGGATTGCGCACAGCATGGCAGTGTCTCCTGTCACTGTTCACCATCTCAGCTCACCGCGTCCCACTCAACCACAGCCGGCACTCGGCACACAGCACCTGTTCCTGTTGGGCGGTGGGAGCCGCTGGCCCTTGCCCCGCCCTGCGACTACGCCTGACCAGTTGTCTATGAAGGAACTAATCACCATCAAGAGCAAAACAAAAGCCACGCCTGAAAATCTTTACAAATGTTATCTTCCTCATTCTTATGAAACCCATACGTAATCTGAGGTTCTAATGCGTAAGAATCCTCTCTAGATTACATTTTCCAGCAGAATATTTCTAAACACAACCTAAACATCACTTTTGTCCTGAACTGCACTGAACTTACATTATCTGAGCATCTGCCATGATTTATGTTAAGTGATTCAGGGTTTTGACTCCAAACAATTTACATATGAATCACTTGATGGCACTGTTCCCTGGTTATGCAGGAGAGTGAGAAAGAAAACTGCTAACTTGGCAAGGGATACCCCCTTATCTTTGGCCAGGGTGCTTTTTATCCTACAAAAAAGATAGAGAGACAAAAGGAGGAGGAGGAGGAGGAAAAGGGAGGGAGGGAGGGAGCGAGGGAGGGAGGGAGATTACGGAATAAACAACTCTCCCAAACCAAACTCATCATCCTGTCTGCACACTTTCCAGCCCCATAAAACAGCCCTTTCCTCCGCTGTCTGTCTCACTGAATGGACCTGGCTGCCCAGAGCAGACAGGAATTCCCCCCGACCCACCCTCCCGCATCCTCCAGGCAGCCCATCCATCACCCATCCCTGCCAGGACTACCTTCTCAGCAGCCCCTGAATCCATCCACTCACTCCTCTCCACGTTGCAATCTCTCACCTAGACCTCTAGGTATCTGCACAGGTAGTTTCTCTGTCTGGGACTTTCTTCCCCCACTTCTTGGTGAATTCCTGATTATTTCTCAGGACCAGATTAGACCCCACCGTCTCTACATAGCCTCCCCTGCTCAACCCTGGCTGGGTTAGGTGCGCCTCTTATTTGCTCCCACTGCCCCTGTGCTTGTCCATCACAGCTCTCATTCAGCTGTCCTGAAGACTTTTATTCATCTTGCCCTCCAGACACTAGCACAGTGAGCCCGGGAGTGCCTGAGTGAATGAGTAAACACACGCGCACTGCTGCTGACCAACACTGGATTGACAGCCGGTATCTGCATGGTATCTCTATTGCTTACTGAGCATTGCTGAGAATCATACAGTCAGATAAAACATGGAGAGCACAGCATGGAAGGTCTGCTAGAGATACGCAGTAGACTGAATAATGGCTACCAAATATACCAGATCTTTGGAACTTGTAAATATTGCTTTACTTGGAGGGAAAAAAGGTCTTACCCCTGTGATTAAGGATTCTGCAAGAGAAAACTCCGGATTATCGGGTGCCATCACGACCGTCCCTCTGAGAGAAGAGGCAGGGGAGATTTCCGCACCGAAGACCAAGTGACATGAAGATGGGAAAGGGGTGAAGGGATGGGGCCGGAAGCCAACCACCGCCATCGGCCCCCAGAAGCTATCTAGTTAGAAGCAAGGACCAGTCACACTCGTGAGGCCTCCAGAGGGAGTGTGGAGCTCAGGCTTCTGGCCTTTGGAACTGAGAGGGAATAAACTTCTGCCAAAGTAAGCCACCAAGTTTGTGCTAACTTGCTCCAACACCCTTAGGAAACTACTACAACATTCATTTGCATTTACATCCTGTCTGGGTTCCTAATGTGAGGATAATGAATGCAACCGTGGGAAGAGCAGGGAGGACCCCTTCTAAGCACCAGGACAGAAAGTTCAGAGCTTCGGACACTGTGTGAATCAATGAATATCCATTTAGAAGGAATATTATTGAGAATATTAGACGTGGAACAGTTCTTAAATTTACAAACACCATGGCCTTCTCAACAGCCCCGTAAACCTGGCCCCAAGGCAAAGCCTGCACTCATCTCCTGCTCAGAAGCCCCCAACGCGTGTTCTCTGCGCTGGCCTTTGCTCTGGCTGGCAGGCTGTCCTCTCACTGCTTCCCACAGAAATCCCGCCGCCCGCTGAAGTCCAGCAAAAGGCTTCTTGCTCTACAGCGTCTTCATGGATCGGCTGCTTCTCTCTCAGATTCTTCTCCCCAGACCCCCATAACATTCTTTGCACCTTGCACACATATCAAATTTTAGGTGAATGAGTAAAATTATCTAATAATGCTCATGTACATTACAGAGAAGCAAAGAAAAGATTAGAGAGGTGAAGAATTTTTTCCCCAGGTTGTTATTACAGGAACAAATGGATAAATTTCACCTCACGGTGGATTGGCCAAGGTATATGCCGAGTAACAACCAGCGAGCCAGAAACCCCAATGCCTGCTCGGCCTCTGTGTGACTCGTGGGAAGCTATCGAACTGAATCTGTCTGTTTCTGTGAAACTGGTACATCTGTTTTGCCAGTCATTGAAAGTAACGTGCAGGGTCCCTACATGTCCAAGCCTGGACAGACTAGGGTTTAACAAAGGGTGGACATTATTTCCAGCATCATTAATTTTCTGTGTACAACCCATGAAGTAGGTGTGACCAGCTACACCCAGAATAGCGGCTGAATGCTTCCCTCCAAATTTTATTTTAAAAAACAAATTCCCCACTCATTTTTCTAGAAATAAACTCTAATGGGAAAATCAACTTCTTTGGAACAAATCAAGTTTTGAAATTATAATTTTATAGCGTGTGGAAACACGTGTTCAAACATTGTGAGGACAGAAGTAAGTACACGATCACGATTTATAAAAACGGAATGCCACCCAGTAACAGGAAGACAAGACCCAGGGAGACCTGTCCCTTTGCCTCGGCACTTAGTGCACTGGAGACTGATTGATTTGTTTGCATAGAAAGATCTTTTTTTCCCACTACTAAAACAGCTGCTTAAATTTTAACCAGGTAAACAATATCTTTACCACAGCAATTTTTTTTCTTTTTTGAAAAAATAATACACTTGCTTAGAACATGGCTTCCGAATATGATGCATTCTGCTTCGGCCACACAGAGCAGACACAGAGAGTAACACTTCCTACACCGCGGGAACGGCTTTACGTGGAAAAATTCAACATTACTGTTAGAGCAGGAAGTAACAGCACACAGAACCAGAGGAAGCTTAGGAAAACCTTAGCTGTTCGAGGCAAAGAGGGGCACTCTGTGCAGACCGCTTCGTCGGCGGTCACCGTGCGGGAACCACAGAACCTATGGCAAATTTGCCTCTTGGACTTTCCATTCTGGGGTTCTGAGGAGATTTTTCTACAACTTTCCCACAATACTTTAAGTTTTCTGTTAAAAATATACAAATGTGTAAATGTCCGACGAAGCCTAGTTTAGGTGTGCCGTAATATAACATCGCTACTATCACATAAATCTTCCTTGTTATAAATTCCCAACTCCTCAGGCATATTAATGCCAGTAACAGTTAATGTGTTATATTCTTATTATTTCTGGTACTTTTCTACGTGTTTTCCATGCCTTAATCCAATCAGCCCTCACAATAATCTTGTCTAATGTGCTATTAATAACCACATTTTGGAAAGAGAAACAGAGGTACAGAGGTGTTAAATAATTTTTCCGTGGTCACACAGTAAAATAAGCCAGGGCAAAGATTAAATTTTATACAATGCAGCTCTGGACCAGCATTATTCAACAGAATTGTAACTATGATTCACGCATTCACTCTAAAGTTACTAAAAGACATTTAAAATATATAAAGTAAAATTAATATTACTTAACTAAATATATAAAATGTTATAATTTCAACATGTAATCAAACACAAAAAGTATTGAGATATCTTACATTCTTTTTTAGTACTAAGTCTTCAAATCTGTTATCTATTTCTACACTTAGAGTAGATTTCATTTCAGACCAGCCACACTGCAAGACCTCGGCGGCCACACGTGGCTGGTGGCCCGGTGCTAGGTGCCAGGGTGAGGGCTACAGCCTGCTCTAACTGCTAGGCTACTGGAGGCCGACAAGGTCTGGGTTGCCGCTGTTGCAGAAGACAGATGGAGCTTTTCAAACCCAGGTAAAGCATCTGGATGGTCTGACTATGGGCGGTGGGCACACAGTGCAACATACAGATGACGTATCACAGAAATGCACACTTGGAAACCTGTACAATCTTATTAACCAATGGCACCCCCCAAAAATTTAATGAAAATTACTTAAAAAAATATCAGTACCCTGGCAGCATGCCCAGCTCCAGCTTAAATGTGGGAGAGAAGAAGAAATTAATCTGGTTGTGGAGACAAATGTTCCTGGTGTTTCTGCACAGCTTTTGTTATAGACTACCCTTTCAAGAATGTTTGTATAATAAACACCCTTGGGACCTAGACAGGGTCTCCCTCAGGGGCAGAGGGCAGATTTGTTTCCTGACCATGACAGCAAAGGGAATGTTCTCCTCTGGGACAAGGGTTGGTTAGGTTTCCCGGCTGCAATTGTACGATTGGGGGCTCCCTAAGCCTGGGGAGCCCCTGGCTGGGACGAAGACCCAGCTTTGTGCACCGCACCCAGCCGGGCCCCTCTGCATCACTCCCGGTGGGGAGCCAGTGCAGGCACGGCGCTCAGGCCACCTCTGTGCCACAGGTAATCATGGTTTTTGCCTCTGGCCCAGGGAGCGGTGTCTTCGCCAGCAGCTACACAGTGGGAAGGCTACCCCGTTAGGCTGAAGGTAGGGTGAAGCCTTGGACCGCTCACAGCTCTTGCCGCATCTTCTGTGTGTTGCTGAGTTTCATTTCGAAACACGCATCTCCCAGAGAAGAGAATTTATATTTTTTGATAGTGAAAACCAAGATCAAAACTCTGTTCAGGATCAAGGTTTCTGAAAGGTGGCGGGGGGTGGGGTGGGGTGGTGGGAAGCTTCCCAGCGCCCCTCTGTGATCCGAGGTCCACTCCGGTTATGGCCTCGTCAGTCAAACCCCATACAAACTCCTTCAGCAAGACACACTTCTTACCGAGGTTCTGCCGTGTCTTTCACAGAGCAGCTACGTATACCGTACCTTTCCACAGCACTTGGCTTTGTCGATGATCTTCAGGGCAAACTCCTTCCCAGTGGACCTACGGAATGGCCAGAGGAAGGCCATTAAAGACGTGAGTCAAAGACAGCGCCATCCCCGCTGGCTCCCTCTCCAGCACTGAAGACCCGGGGAAGGAGGGTTGGCCTCCTCCTCCACAGGTCAGGGGACGTGCAGAGTAGCATCGGGGAGGAAGGTGCCCCCAGAAGAAAAGGACTCCAAAGCCACACCATCCATCTCCTTTCATAAATATTAGTAATTATAATATTATTACATAACTTCCATATTTAAGGTACTTAAACTCTGCTGTATCAGATATGGACAAAAACCTGTTTTCCCCCCACATTTAAATGCCCAAAGAGGTCTCCTGGGAGGCAGAATAAAGTTCTCCAGGAAACTTTAAGGCACTTAAATTCCAGGGAAAAGGAATCAACATTACTGAAAACTTCCTACTATTGATATGTAGTTACATTAATCTATTAGGTACTAACGAGTGCCTCATACAAAACTCAAAACTCCCCGGACTTTCAGTGTCTGTTTCTCAGGCCAAACTCCGTCTGGTGCCATCTTACCTGGACCTTTAAAAGCCCATTTCTGGTACTAAAGGGATCATTTTCTCAGGCATGAAGAGTCTCAATGTTGTTACTCAACATTTAATCCCCTTTAGCATACTGTAACCTGAACGTGCCAAAGACGATCTCTGAGTGTGGGCGGCAGCTCAGCACAGAGCACCGCAGCGCTCTGGGACTGCAGCAGCTCTCTCAGGGTCAGCTGCTGTCGCCAGGCGGCCACGGCACACACGGAGGGGGCCCCCTCGGAAGAGGAACTTGCATTTAAACTGCTCCCCCGTAACATAAACCAAACCCCGCCTCAGACTTCTAGCGAGTCTTTAGAAGTCATCGTGTAGATGCTTACTTTGTTACTTGGGCGGTAGTCTGCGTACCAGAGCAAAGGGTATGTATGAGGCGTGGAGCAGCGGTCCCCAACCTTTTTGGCGCCAGGGACCGGTTGGGTGGAAGACAATTGTTCCCCAGGGGGTGGGGAGAGGACGCTGGGATGGACAGGAGGTGGAGCTCAGGCAGTAATGCCAGCGAAGTGCTCTCGGCCTCCGCTGCCGCTCCCCTCCTGCTGCCAGGAGCCGGCCCAGAGGACAGGCAGCGACTTTGTGCACCAATACGAGGGGCAAGAAAGCCTCACTGCAGATGCAGCAGAAGGGAGAAACTAGCAGTTACCAGAGCTTTCTGGAAAATTTCCCACAGACATTAAAAAATGACCCCTCAGATCATGTAGGCAAGCAGCAGAGGAACACAAAGGCCCTGTTCAGAGTCTGCTCCAGATTTAATACTGTTTACAGAAGGCCTGGAATTGAGCAGCATGGATTCCTGACCCTTGAGAATTCAGGACCTTAAAATAAGGCTGGACAAAACATACATATAATTTTAAGGTGGGCAAAAGTTTAAGATACTGTCCCTAAATGGAGTCAGAGCTCCTATATCCTGAACTACCGATACATGTGCCATTAAGTATTAATTGAGAGGGTTAATCTGGGGATTAAATGAGTTAATGTACTGAGACCAGTGCCTGGTACAGGTAAATGAAATAGGAGATACTTTTAAAGACAAATCTTATTTCCCATTTTTCTCTGGCTCGTGGATGAGACCTGATATATTGCTCAGCCCGAATACAAAGCAGGCCCACACTCTATTTACATAGACATGTTTTCCCTGTCAAATGGCTTGTGCGCGCATGCAAAGCAGCTGGTCCCAAGGGAAGACTATCTCAGAAGGCTTTTGTTCATTCTGGGAAAGTACACTCCGAGGAGAAATGCACGTGCAGGTGGAAAAACGATCATCCTCACTGTCCACTCACCTGTCCACGCACTCTTTGACGACTGCGAAATTGCCGTCCCCGATGACCTTCCCAATTTTATATTTCTCAAGAAGTGTCGATGACTCAGAGCACCTGTTTCCGTTCACGCCTACAAAAAGAGGATAAATGCAAAGTCGAAAGAACACATCAACATTTCATCTTGATTCCTACACACTTGTCAAATAACAAGTTGCGATGCATTTATTTCTAAATCTATAGTAAAACTAAGGAAGGTCTCTGAGCATATTGTCTGCTAGAATACCTGAATCATCGATTTTCTTCTGACTATACTGGTTGGAGTCAGAAACCAACATAATCAATAAACATTAAGAAATCCCTGAAATATCAGCTAAAATAAGTGATTAACTTCATGTAAAAAAAAGAATTCTAAACAAAACTTTAAACTTTTTTTGGTCAAAGTTGAGAAAGAAGAAGGGTATGATGTTGGGATTTAATCTTAGACATGTTCTCAAGATTCCTCCTCCGGATTTTCTAGTAAAGAAAATTCTAGCCAGCTGGGGTGCCTTGTTAAAGCTAATTCCTCCCTCAAAGTCTTCTCAGACTGGTGTTGGTGGTAGGGGGCGAGGACAGGAGGGGGAAGTGGTTAAGATCAACTACTTTTTACAATGGACCGCAGCACATTGCAGACAGCATAGAAAGAAACACTTCTGTTAACGACTTGAGAGAAGGGAGAGTCTGCAGTTCAGGAACTGGGAGCAGATTGCCACAAAGGGAAAATAAAGGAAGCTCAAGTCTGCACTTTGAAGTTGGAACAGCTTAATTAACACCCCACTAGGGCTCAACTGGCGACATGACCACACCCCTGTTTAGGAAGATACTTCAGCACAAGTGGATCCGCAGGGGCCCCCACGTCCACCAGGGTGACTTCCTTTACAAGAGCAACCCTCAGATTGAGCACTACCTTCAGGACTCATGCAGCGCTCAAGTTCTGGTCCACCGTTTATGTTGGAAGAAGATCTGCCATGTGCAGAAACCTGCTGAAAGAGGAGAATGACCATTACTTACCAGGAAAACTTTACAAGCCTTCTCGAGCAAATCCTCAGATAAGAGAAAGTGCTTACAGGATGCACAGATACAATGATACGGACATAAAGGAAGTGTTGCCTTCCTTTTCATCTCTCCTGTCTCCCTGTATCCACCACATTGGTACATTTTTTCCTTGGATACAATGTTTCCTATTAGGATTAGGTATCAGGAAAATTGACAGTGTGCTACTTCCTTCAACACTGTGTTACTTTTAACCTCCGTGAAATAAAGTAAAGGACACTTGTGTGGCATCTAAGCTCTATAGGTCCTCTAGAGTGACAATATAAGGTTTAGAACAATAGATTATTCCAAGAAAATCAGCCATGCATGCCCCAGGGCCACAGCTGCCCCTGTGGCTGACTGTAGGGGGTCCCTGCCAAGGGCCAGCCATGCTCAGAACTCCCGCCCAGTGTCCCAGACGGCATCACCTTCCATACCCTCCCAGGAATTCAGGATCCAGCACGGAGCCCTGGCTCAACCCTCTTCTTTACTAACTCTACACAGTAGGAACCCCTCTCGCACACGGCAGGGATTTTCATTACCAGGAACCATAGGGATGTAAAAGATAAAGCTAAAAGGTAGGTTCCAACTTAACAAAAAGCTGAAGCCCCCATTCCAACACAGACATATCTCTAGCTTTTTGGTAAACTAAAAAAACTCACACTGTGTCTATTATTCATATTGAGTTTATTATTCTGGAGCTTTACGGAATTTTTTCCTAATCCCCTAGAGCTCTTAGGTTTTTGAACTCACATTGTGCTCTTTGATCTTTAATTTTCTCTCCTGTGCTCCCCTCCCTCCCTCCCTCTCTGTCTCTCTCTCACACACACACTCCTTTCAGGAGCTTGCAAGGTCAAAGGATGCACCAAATCTCCAAATCTTCAGAAGCATCCTCGGCATCTTTGGGACTGGGATGCTTCCACACTTCTATGCACAAACTCTCCGGGTAGCTTCTGCCCCATAACAGCCGTGCCCTCCTCCACACTGCATCCCCCACACACGGCACCGTGTCTGGCACACACAGTACTTAACTTGTACTTGCTACACAAAAGAATAAATGACCCAGCGTTCCCACAAGTTGGAGACACTGGGTCTACTGTTCTCTGGGTGAGTGGACAACTTCACAGAAGCTAAGTCAGGTTCAAAACCCAGGACAGCCCAATACTTGTGAAACATCCCTTCAAACAGGATCATCCAGAAGTTCTTCTGGAACAAAATACGAGCCTCAAGAGTAAGAGACACGTGAAAACAGGGCTGTTTCCTCAGAGCCCACGTCACCGCACCTGTGTGGACAATGCGGCCAGCAGCAGCATGTCCCATTAGGAAACTGAGGCCACGGGACAGGAATGCTGAGACCACCGATCAGCTCCTGTCCCGAGCGGCTAACACGCTTCCCACAGGCTCCTGTTTTCTTCACTCTGACACGGCGAGTGGCTGTGCAGGTGGGTGTGCGTGTGGGTCCCCTTCCAGCCGCCCTGGACCCGATGGAAACACCACACTCAGCTAAACACCCGACTCCTCAGAACTCAGTCATATTGCTTCCTCACAATCCAAGGTAACTGGTCGATAGTGAAAGTTTTTAAAATTCAGCATGTTCGTTTTGGTTGTTGTATTGTTTCCTTTTTGTCGCTGAAATGAAAGGCAACTCCGAACTGAGCAGGAGCCTATGCCGGAATGTTGCGGAGCTAGACAGTTTAAAATCGAGGCCAGGAGGGGGGATGCAAAGGGGAGGGGCACGAAGACCACCAAGTCCTCCACTCCGTGCCCCTGGCACAGTGCCCACCCCGGGCAGCTCCGCAGGGGCCTCCTTGTCCACCCAGTCCAGGCATTATGGCCGGAGAAACTTCCACAGGACAGTTCTGGTATCAGCCGGAGGGTCCCAAACCCTCAGTGGGTCTTCGTTACAACAGAATAGCCTCGAACTCGTCAGCGTGGTGCGTTCAGGCCATTTGTCCCCACATCCACCAGACCGACTTGTTCCCACTTCTTCTTCCCCGCACAGAGGGAGACGCCAGGGGACCGAGCAGGGTGTAGAGGCCGACTCTCTGGCGGCCAGAAGACAGGGGCCACGGGGCTGGAGTCTGGGCGCCCGGGGAGGGCGTGGGGCTGAGCGAAAGCCTGCGCTCCTGTGTGCCTGACAAGGTCTCACTAACTCACCAGGAAATGCAGCTTTCTCAGCAAATAATGGCAAAAAAAAAAAAAGTTTTTCAAAATTCTCAAATAGAATGATTTAAAAACATTTTAAACATATATCATTAACAGGTGTGACACGTAATTACCTATCCACATGTATTTCTTTATTAGCAAAGAAAGTTTTCGTGAAGAAAAGCAAACCATGAAAAGCTAAGGGGAGTCACTCGGTTCAAACATGGCCAACCAGGCAGTAGCGTGATGAGGCTCAGGCACAGTTTTCCTTCCCTCCACAGGCAATGGCCCTGGGCTGGGCGTTCAGAGGCTGCAAGTGTGAAGCCACATGCTCACTGCTGCCCAGAAGTTGACACCCTAGAAAGAGGCTTGTGTGTGTGTGTGTGTGCGCACGGGCACACACACACACACCCTTCCGGGAAACCTCTGCATCCCAGGCTGTGGTTCCTACAGTTCTGAAGGTCCCGAGGGGGAGGGGGCACCATTCTGCACGGGCACAAATCCATGCTTGCAGTCACACAGCCAGCGATTAAGTGCACTTGACCTCCCGGAACGAAGCTCAGTGATCCATGGGTAGAAGAAAAGCTGGGTATTCACCAAGATCTCTGGCCATGTCCCAGCACTTGGGAGGCATCCATTGTGAATTACAAAGCAGAGGGTTCCCAGGGTCCCGAGAGACACGCAGACAAAGAGCAACAAAACCCCAGGGGAGGATGCTATGCCTGCACGATTCTCCCCGCTGGCCGGGCACAGTTTACGTATGTGGCTCCCTGTCCCTCGTGAGAGACGCGTTCTCCTGTCGAGGCAAGGGCTGGGTGAGCTCCAGAGAGGCTCGAATGTGGCGTTCCTGATGGAGCCTGTCCCGAGTCCATTGTCTAACTAAGAACTGTTACTGGACTCTCTCAGAACGCTAATGAGCTCGCCTGCTTCCATCAGCAGCTCCGATGCTGAGGCGGCACGAAGAGCGGGAGCTCCTCTGCAACGGAGCACGAGCAGGGGACAGCATCTGGGCTCTCTCGGGACATAATCACTAACTGGTCCAAAGGGACGGGCTGGTGTTGAGGGGCGGGGGAACCGGGGGGACCTGCTTCCTGAGGAGGCCCTGACTGGCCGAGCAGGGAAGGCGATGAAAAGACTGGGGCGACGCTGCGGGGTGCCCTCCTCTGTGACCTGCACCCCTGCCCACCCAGCACGAGAGGCTCCATTTTTATGAGGGAAACACACAAGAATCTGCTTCTGCTAAGAACATTCTTTAAAAAAAAAAAACAACTTAGAACAGAAAAAGCTATAAAGTGTTCTCAACTGCCAGCATCATTTAAAAAGGCATTCATGGCTGAGTGAGTACATTTGACAACAGGGATTGCAGTGTTCTGCATTTTCAGTCAGCAAGTTAAGGCAGAGCGTCCTACATTAAATTTCTTTGATAAGTAGATTACAATTTCCATAAAACTGAAAATTAAAAGAGAAATGGTAAGTACTGAATTTTTAAGAGTAGCAAAAATGGCCCTATCGCTGCATTACAGCATATAACTATTGCCTTTTGAGGATAATGCCAGACACTATTTTGGCTTTTCCTGAATGGAAAAGCTTGAACAGAATCTAGGAGATAACCATGTGTAGTAGGTTGACATCCTCGAATGCATGTTGGAAAATGGCACTATGACTGATGCCATTTTTTTCCACAGTAGTGGCCTACCACAGGGGTCAGACACATTTTCCCTAAAGGGCCAGAGAGGAGGAATACTTTAGCCTTTGTAGGTCATACCATCTCTGTCCCAGCTACCCAACTCTGCTGATGCAACATGAAAGCAGCCACAGACCATATGCAAACAAATGAGCATGGCTGTGTTCCAATAAAACTTTATGCAGAAAAACAGGCCATGGGCCAAATCTGGTCACAGGCGAACTTCTGGTCTACGAGGACTTTCTTGGGGAAGCTTCTCCTCCAGTACACCACTTCTGAACCCTAGAACAGCAGAATCCTCGGGTATTGTTTTAACACAGCGGTTCTCAGTCCTTGGCTATTAGGAAAGGCTACACATTCTGGAAAGATTTGAAAAATTCTGTTGCCAGGCTGTATCCCAGACTAAAGAACTCTTGGTGGTAGGGCCCAGGCATCGGTATTATTTGAAGCTTCACAAAAGAGCTAATGCATAGCCAAGGCTGAGAGCCTCTGTGGAGGAAGTTTCTGGCAGCAAGTGTAATTAACAGTTCAGCTACCTTCAGTTTTCTGTGTCACACGTCCAGTAATCTAACGACTGCAACTCATCTGTAGCCAAGGAACAACTCCACCTTTGTAAGAACAGGGAAGATGACACCCATGGCAGTTCACTGAGTGCCTACTTTGTGCCAAGTCCTGAAAGGAGTCCTTCGCCTTGTATGAGTTATCATCGTATCCACCGATTCATGAAGCAACCGGAGCACGGGGAGCTTGTCTGACTGGAGCACACACCACAGCAAGTGAATTTAAACCCGAGCTGGACTCCAGAGCACAGGCGCTGTTTGGCTGGTCTCACACCCTCCCCTCCGCTAAGGGGACCAGGAGGAGAGAAGTCTTACAAGGCTCTTAAATTAACCAAGGGGTGCCACCCAAGAGCAGAGTCCCTGACCAAAGTGTTCATTGTGGTGTAGTTAGAACATGTTTTTAGCTCACAAACTACCATCACATTCCTGTAATTCATCAGGTGATACAGACTGACGAATTCACAGCCTTTCCTCATACAGAAAGAGCTTAATATTTTCTTCAAAAAAATCATTGAAATGTACTAAATTTTTAAAAATCAGTATACTAGATATTACTTGCAAATCGATTTTGCTTCCATTATCATTTTTGTGGGTTTTTTTAAAGTTCAGAAACATCAATTCCATGCATTACAAGGAAAGCCAGTGTAAATTACTACAAATGCTGAATTAGGCACGTATTTAAGAACAGAAAGCTTTATCGTGTTTATATTGGAATCAGTGATAATCTACTCTGAAACACTTCAGTATGGGTGACGAGTCACGTGGACGATGAATCGGAACTGGCACCTGGGGGCTGGTGACATACAAAGTATTCTTATCTGCAGCTGTACCTTCTACTTGGATTCCTTTGGTAAAGTTCATGGCCACTGAGGTTTGTGATCGGTTACGAGTGGAGAACAGGGATAAAGAGAATCCCTGCCCCACCCCGGACTTGTCCGAGGTTTAACACAGCGGCCAGCTCACCACTCTAGGACACGGGCTCTGCTGGCTGTGCCCTTCCGTTCCCCTGCGGAAGCCGCCACCTCGGCTGAGTCCATGGCCTGCCCAGACCAGCACCGGGTCTCAGCACATCCCCAAGGTGAGCTCTGTGAGTGCGGTGTCGGCCTATGGGATTCTGAACACCACATAGGTGGTCTGGCCATGTCTGCCTGCTGAAAATGTCTGCATGCTCTTGCTGTGAGGTGACAACGATTCCCAGGACCCCGGGCAGTGGGAGAGCAGCTGTCTTTCTGGTTCCAGCTGTGGCGCCTCCTCATGGCAGTCACCGACACAGGACAGTTCCCTACCATGAGCTCTAAGTCTTAACTCTGCCCTCTGTCCAGGCATCTCTAACGCTCTGCCAAGGAGAATTTCTGGCACTATCACTTTCTTGAGATGAAGGCACATGGCTTGTATGCACACGAAGTTTTTACAACGGACTCTGTGGACACTCTGGTGAGCTCCCCCTGCATCCCCACGAAGGCGTGCTTTAGCCTGATGGAGGCACTGACCCACCCAGGGCATCCAGCTACCCAGGAATTACATGTGCAAATCACTGTCCTCCACCAGCGTCTGCGGTTCATTAAGATGATTGATCTTGCTAGGGCACCCAAGTCTTCAAAACTGCTTAGTCCCTCTTGTTTTTTTTTTTGTTTTTTTTTTTTGATTCTGTCAATAAAAGCAATTACATTCAAAGATGAAGTTACCACCCAACCTTTCTGGGGTAATAAAAAGGATATAAAAGTAGTCAGTCTCTTGGTATCCGAGATTATTAACTTGTTTTAAATACCAAAGAAAACCCAAAGCTCCAGGGGAAAGCCAAAACATGGAAGGTCGGCAGCTACTGCGGATGGATTTACATTTCACAGCTTCGGAAAGAAGTCTGGAAGGTCGGGGGTCAAAGAGGCACACTTAGCTCTGCCAATCACGATGAGATACTGCCAGCCCTTTCCGCGCGCTCCACAAATCTGGGAAACCTTTCACCGCCAGCGGACCCAGGAGACACCATCAGATAAAACAGCAGCACACCAGACAGCTTACAATCTCAAGATGTTGGGTAATGTTCCAAATGTACCTTTTTGTTTCTTCTTTCAATCAAGAAGAATGCTCCCAGTGGACAGCCTGTGGGCACACGCGCCAGCATCAACATGGGAGACGTTCACCCTTCGGTGTCCACAGACCGAAACCTGGACTCACCACAGCCTTGCGCGTCTTCTACTGGGACGTGGATGACGAATTAAATTTCAGGGGAACGCTTTCTTCATCCGTCTGGCAGCTGATGACACATTTAGTGCTCTTTATTGCCTATCTGTCCCGAGAACATGCTGTGATTTAAGCACAGGAAATATTCCCACGGGGAAAGGCACCCGCTGGGGGAAGGGGCTCCGAGAAGCCTGGGCAGAAGAAACAGGAGATGGTGGGCTGCGGTCAAGGCCAGGAAGACGGGGATTAAGAGAAGAAAAGGTCAGTGGCAGTGGGATTCTAGGATTTGAAGGGGAGAGAAAAAAATGGGCAGGAAGAGATGGGTCAGCAGCACGAGAGCACTGGAGGGAGAACTAAGCAGTAACACTGACGGGGAGCGAGGCTTCCGTGGCTGTCCCAAAGGACACTGCACAGAATGCCGCTGAGGGGCAGGGGCAGCCCGACTGGTGGACAGAGAGAAGGGGAGGGCTGGCCAGCCTCCCACGTGGTCCCCACGGGCCTCACCTCCCGGTGTGCAGGCCCTTGTGCAGCCTCTGCCCTGCTGACCGGGGCTGGGCCCCGTGACTGCTAAGATACTAAGGAAATGATGGAGTCTGCCTTCCGAGGCCAGGTCACAGGAAGAAGAGCTTCTGCGAGGCACACTCTCTCAAGTCTCTTGCTCCAGGGAAAGTCAGCCCCCACGTCCGGAGGGTGCTTGGGGCAGCTATGGGGCGCAAACGTCAAAGAACAGAGGCCTCCTGCCACGAGCCAGCATCAGTCTGCAGCACACGAGTGAGCCACCTCGGAAGGGGACCCCCGGGCCCCAATGAAGCCTTCAGAGGACTGCGGCCCGAGGGACATCTTGACTACAATCTCATCAAAATACTTAAGCCAGAAACACCCCAGTAAACTGCTTCTGAATTCCTGAGCTGCAAAACCTGTATGAGAAAAGAGTATTTTTATTGTTGTTCTAAGCTGCTATGTTCTGGGATCACTCAGAGCTAATGGACTTATCTAAAGATTACTAATAGGATTGGGGTGTGGAGAGGGCAGAAAGGCAGGGGTGACGGGGCTGGGAGGGAAAGTCATCCCAGAAAAACGGAGGTGGTAATTAACATCTGGTGTCTGACTCTTTTCTTCTCCCACACTACTACTGCATGTCAATTTTTTAAAAGATTTTTATGTATTTATTTTTAGAGAGAGAGGAAAGGAGGGGGAAAGAGAGGGAGAGAAACATCGATGCGAGAGAAAGACATCGAATGCTTGCTGTGCTCCCCGACTGGGGACCTGGCTCACAACCCAACCATGTGTCCTGACTGAGCATCGAACCAGCAGCCTTTCGCCTCACAGGGCGACACTCACCAACTAAGTCACGCTGGTCAGGGCTGCATGTTGATTTTTTGGTACGTGAAACTCCCCTCATGTGAAAACCAAACCTGGAGAACCCCAAGGCTTGCCATAAGAAAAAATAACAAAGATATTCTCAGGCTTTCTGTATATTTAACCAACTAATCTCAACTGTGTGCTATGGGTCCTAGTAATCCCCTTTATACAGAAAAGGATGATGTGACGTGCCCAAGGTCACACAGCTAAGTGAGTACCCAGGCAAATTCTACCCATAGGCACTCTGGGAAGTTCTAATTATCAAGGAGGTCCAAAGGCAAACAGAGTGCTGACAAGCTCTCGCCTTGGCGATACAGGCCCAGTACAGCCCAGCATGGACTGGCCTTGCTGCAGGCCCGGGGGCTACCCTGCACCACCGTGGTGGAAGTGGCCCGTGTCTGGCCTGTGGAAATGCCTCCTCCAGGTGACAACCACCATGAGTGGCATCGTCCTTTAGGAGAACCAGGTTCCCTGAGCCCATACAAAAGCAAAGCCAAATTTGAACATCTAGGGACTAGGTTCCAGGGAAGAGGCCGACGGGGACCTGCCAGGTGGCCCCAGCATCTCCTTTCATGAACATTTGGTCTGACCGTGTTGTTTCCAGTCACGTCGAACAGGTTGGCCTCGAAGGCCAGTAATGGTTACGAGCCTGGGCTCT
Organism: Carollia perspicillata; assembly: GCA_004027735.1. Taxonomy (NCBI): domain Eukaryota; kingdom Metazoa; phylum Chordata; class Mammalia; order Chiroptera; family Phyllostomidae; genus Carollia; species Carollia perspicillata. Next base: position 13,907 of record PVKM010004090.1, on the reverse strand, counting down.
GCTTTCAAACCCCAGTGGTGCCACCACACTCCTCACAATGGGCTCCCATCACAGGCCCACCATGTAACACGAGCTCATACCCATGCACGCAGGCATTTGCTGGGCATGGGCTACTGCTCCCCACCTATGCTGGTCTTGACAATACTTGGCTCCATTACTAGTTTCCAAAGAAAACTAATAACCCTCACCTAAGTGTCACCTCTGTCATCTTCCTAAAGCTTTATAGGGTCAGGCAGGAGTGCTGGGCACACAGTATGGACTGACCATTTCACTTGAAAAGAGCTCTCACTGGGTATCTATTAGCAATCTCTAGTCTCCCAGGAAGAGCAATCAGCAGGCATTCTCTATCTTTCCACCTCCCTTCATCTAGCCTCCCCTGCTACCCCAGGATTGCTTCTCCCTTTTCCCAACCCTCCCCTCCTTGTTCTTCTGCTAACCTCCCAACCCTTGTTCACTCGGAGCCTTTGTGCAGACCTAGACCCAGGAACTCAGCAAACCAACCACCCCAGTGCTCTTCCCCCTGAGAGACTGACACGGCACAGCTTTTCCATGGTAACCACACAAGCTTCCTCCCCGGGGGGCCTGGCTGGAGTCACTGAAGCAGACCCACCAGTGAAAGCAGGGAAATCCGAGGTTAGAGACACGGACCCTGAAAGGCTCAGAGTTCCCATTGGGATCTTCAGCAGATCACATCTCTGAACCTCAGTTTCCCCAGCTATAAAATGAACACTAAACTAAAAGATCTGAGACCACTTCCAGGCTTCACAGTCAACGGTTTCAGGTAACTCTCCAACAAAAGCCAGGCATTACAACTGAGGTATGATTCACTCTCAATGCTCCAAAAGTCTCTCAGGTTTAGGTTTAGAGAACCTTGATTACTTGGTGCCCACCCTACTTCTCACACTCTCGTCCTGCAAAAACTATTCACGATGTGAAGAAAGCTCTGCTTCCTCTCCTGACTCCGGTGCAGCCCCTCAGAGAGCATGATGCTTTTACGAGTGCAGGCAAATGCAGCAGCATTGTTTTCCTCCTGAGGACGTGATTGAGAAAACCATGAGAGCTAGTTGTAAAGGGGGGGGCTGCTTTTGTATTTCTCATCTTTTTCCATGAGCACACGAACATGCCATGGACACTCTGAGGTCAGCGATGAGACATTACGACATCCGTCTATTTGCATGTTCAGCTCTTGCAAAGGTTCCCACCAAAACACCAAAGTGATTCCCAGAAACGGGCACAAAGACGGGGTAGATGGTGACAGCCCATCAAATTCTGCTTACCTCTGACTTGTTTGCTTAACTCCCTCCTCAGTAAAACCCAGACAGAAAACAACAAAACCCGTCTGCCCAAAGCTGCGTCCTGGCAGATGAGAGGCAGCTCCGTCAACTCCTGCACATGCCCTGCTGGCTTGGCTTGCTTGCTTTTGTCAACTCTCCGATTCTCTGGAAAAAGATTATCTATCCCCAAAGCCATTAAGCTTCTAATTAGGATAAATAGTGGTAAAAGTTCCTGCCCATGAAAAACAGTCCTCCATTGTCAGACATTCCCTCTTAATTGATCTTAATAAGCTATTTTAAATGAAGGGGAAGGAAAAACCATAGCACTAACACATGGTAATTATCTGTAATTCTCCATTTGCAATGTCGCTGAATAGAGAAAATAATGCAAATGTGGACAGATGCTGACGAGAGCTTTACAATGACATCGAAATTAGGGTTATTTTGTACAGTAAGTAACATGACTAAGTTGCAGTAATTCAAAGGCAATATACACCACAAATTGCTGGGAACTGTAAGAAGCCGAAATTTCCACCAGGCATGACCCATGGGAATGGGAAGGGGTAGAGATGTCTCACACTGTGTCCTCAAAGCTGATCAGTGTGGCAGGTACTTGTTTAGTTGCTAATGTTTAATGTAAAATTCGGAGATTCTACATCAGCTTTAAAGGGAGAAGAGAAATAGACTTCCCGGCCTCCCAGACAGGGATTTTTTGCAACTTAAAATAACTATAATTCTAGCATTTTTAGAGGTCATTTAAAATCAAGCATCCTTTTTACAGATGAGGAGAAAAAAAACAACCAGAGGTGTCGTAGCTGTTAGCAAAACCCACAGCCCTCAGGTGAGGGTCCTGGAAGGATTACTACTCTTTGTCTTCCTGGTAATTTTATTTTACCTCCAGTAATCAGCATTTCCCTTTATCTTTTTTGACATCAATACGTGAGCCTTCAGAATTCACTGTGTGCTAAATGCTAAGGTTACTATAATAAGACACACTTCACATAATGAGAGGTCTCAGCAATCATACAAATGGTCACATTTTTAAAATTTCATGAATCTTCAGTCCAGAAATGTGAGTGATCTTGTGGGAGTTTGCACACGTGTGTGAGAGAGCGGGTGTGCACTCTGAGCCTAAGCAGCCCCTAGTGTCCCAGGAGCATCAACAAAAAAGGACGATGTTGAGTTTGGAGTTGAAGATGGACTAGGAAGAAATATGGGCACCCAGGTTACCAATGGATAACAAAAAAGGGGAAAATGACCATGACCCTGGGCAAGCAGGGACCAAAGTACCAGCCTAGAAGACCACTTGCAGCCCTAGGTCAAGGCTCCCACCCCAACTGGAGCAACATCCTGGGGGGAAGATCCCAATGACCTTTGCATGCAGCTCCCTGGAAAGCTCACGTTGGGTTTGCAATATTGGGTTAACAACTAGCAGCACTAGGAGCCACTTGCTTTTGCTTTAACAGATGATGAAGCAACTAAAACTAGAAAAGAGGTGAATCTGTAACTGTGAGGAATTGCAACCCTACCATTCTTTTGACAGTGTTTCTGTAAATGCTGGCTCTGACTAAAATACATTGCTTATACATAAACACGTTTGTGTGAGAATCCTAGGAACTAACTTCAAAAGATACAGACTCCTACCTCCAGGCATCCCAGCTCTGGGAGATTTGCCGACCTTCAGCTGTGGAGCCAGGATGACTACACCAGGATGATGCACACCAAACCATCACTCGCCTTAGCAGCATGGACTGTGCTCGTCTGCACGTAGAGAACTTACCAACCCTGCTTCCTTGATCTCCTGGTTCTGCTGCCCTTCTCTGACCTTATAAAAAACCTCTGCCTGGACTGAAATGTTAAGAAGGGCTTTGAGGCATGAGTCCTCCACCTTCTCAGGGGCCAGTACTTGAATAAACTTCCTTCCTTTACACCAGCACCTGACTTTAAGTATCGGCTTTCAAAGTGGCAGGCAGCCGGACCTGTGTTTGATTATAAAGTAACTTGAATTATTTTTACTTTGGTTCTCTTGAAAGTTACTCAAACTGAAAACAGTGCACCTTTTATCTATTCTGGGGAAAATAAGTTGGGAGGAAAAAGCTAAAAATACTTAGCTTACATTAGTGAATTTTAACTTACATAACTTTGTTTTGGAATTGACAGTGAAGAGTTCCACTGAAATCCTATCATGGACTGACCTAAGCCAATGCGGCACTTCAGGAAATGCGTGTTTGACATAAATATAAGGGGTTTCCAGCATTCTGAGGTAGGTAAGAGCTGGGCACTTTAAATCCCAAGTCTGTTTAATCAACAGGAGTCCCAAACGGGTAACAAGTATTTATCCTTACCCTAAAGGAGCAGGAATTTTCACTTATTTATATTTAACTTTACTGTTATTATTGACACTATCACAGTTGTCTCCATTTCCCTCCCTTCCCCCCTCACCACCCAGACTCAATCCAAATCCTGCCACCTACATAAGCAAGGAGACACAAAACACAGTCTTTTTCTGGAGGAAAAAAAGATTTTTTTGATTTCAGGCACTTAGATGAGAACCATGCACGCGTGCTCTCTGGGGTAGACACATTCTCAGGGCAGGATGAGCAAACCTCTGAGCTGGGTGGAGAATGAAGCCCTTTGAGAAGTGGGGGACCACACACCTCACTGCTTGAAGGAGTCAGGATGCCGGGCTTGGCAGGTTCTCGTTCCTCATTCATGCAAAGGTGGATGCAGGTCAGGGGAGGGCTTACCGTGTATTTCACTAATGAAAAATATTTTTCAACATCCTTAAGGTAAAGAAAAAGACTCAGATAATACCAACGAACTTTGGAGAATGTATTCCGAATGAAGGTATTTCCATTGTCAACCCAGCAGGCCAGGAAAATGCAAGTTAATGAGCACAAACACACACGTGTGGAAGGCACACTGTGTCCTTCCGTCTTGATTGTGTCTACAGAAGCAGACGGTCAGTCTTGAACCTCAGTAATTCACTGCCATTTTACCAGGAACATTTTCTCTTGTAAATTTAAAATATCAAGAGCTGTTATGTCAAATTAAGTTACTTGCAAGTTTCAAATTTGGCCTCACTCATCGTTCTTCCTATTTATTAGATAAAATGCCTATTAAACCAACTGGCAATCATGTTAAGTTACTGTTTATATAAGCACATCACATTCAAAACTTTACATTTATCTACGTTCTTCACCAAAATGCACATATTGTTCTTGTGTTACTACTTGTGTATGTAAGTATTATACTAGTATTTCACTCTATTTTGCACTTTCACAAAGTCAAATTATGAAGTCAGATTAAAATCATGATTCAAAATAAGATTTTTAAGAAGAATTATGAGTTCTCCAAGGCTTCATCACTGCCAGTCATTTTGCTAATAACAGGAAAACTACCGACAGTATTTTACCACATTATATTTGACCCTAACCACAACCTGATATTCCCACTTTAGAGACGGGAACAGTTCAGCTCAGAAGAGTTAAGCAAGTGAGATGGCCAATATTACAAAATGAAACAGGACACAGGGTCCAAAGCCCTGGCTTCCTGGCTCCAAATCCTGACCTCTTTCCTGCTTGATCTGTTACTGCATCCAAGCCCCTGAACAAATTAAACTACTAAACTATGAACTCGAAATAGCAAAATCACACAAACATGCCACATAGGCTATTTCATACCTTTAGTCCTCTGAAACTCCCTGGGCTAGTTGGAGAGGAACTGGAGGATTTCGTCGACTTAGGAGTGGAGAGCTGGCTGCTCGGAGTTCCGTTAACTGACCAGGAGACAACAGAGGAGACAGAGGTCGTTAAAACTCAAGACAGCCAGACTGTGTGAAAATGCTAAGCACATGCATGAAGCTTCATTTAAAGCTCAAAGCAGATGGCAAACCAGCAAAAAACAAAAATAATGTAGCTTATTGTATTCCAGACAAAGTATTAGACACGTAGGGAGTGGATCTAGGATTATTCTTGATAATAGCTTCCCAACAGTGACAAAAACAAAGGTATGTGACATTACGGAACTCGAGATGTAAGAACTTGTCCACCTATCCTGCCTGCCAGCAAGGGTAGGGAGGTGAGTGGCTGCTGTCTTTGTAATGCTGTGCTAGGAAGACTGTCTTGTGACCTCCCACGCACACCATCCTGGTACACCCCAACCTGAATAACCAAGACATTCTACACCTCTCCCAAATCAGTTCCACCTCAGTGCAAACACATTTTCTAAGTACATTCTTAATGGAGAGGGAAATTATTGGTCATTTTCCTTGTCATATCTACTTGTGTGGAGGCCATAAAAGATACTCTTCAACTTCTTTATCGAGACTAGTTATTTCTAATTCCTTCTACGATCCTTTTTTTTTCTTCACAGATTCATTTCCCTATTCTTTAACAAAATCTTGGTGTTTTTTTACACACCCTCCTCCAAACTTCTACAAACTTCATAGGTCGAAAGCTCAATTTAGAGTCTCTGTTAGAAAGAGTCTGGCCACTGCAGTTTGCAAGGGAAGGTCAACTGCAGATTCTGACTACAGAACGCTGGCCAACCAGTTCAGCGTGACTCGTGCATATTCCTGACTGTGTCTCCTGGATCCATTTCTGCAGTAATGTCACAAAGGCGGTACTTAACATCTAGTACTGGTGTAGTGTTTCCTCTTCTAAGGAGTATTTATAACCCTTTCTATCACGAATCTTCAATGCTTTTGCCCAGAGAAGATGAAACCTGAGATTCACCTCTAGGGAAAGCAAAGCAAAGACCATCTCCTTTTCTTTAATATGATGGAGCAGACAACTATTATTTTAAATTATGCCAGTAAGTATAAAAAGCAAAATGCAGACATAAAAGTCCTTATTAGGTGATTCCAAAGGTAAGCACCAGTCCCTGAGCGGAGGAGAAGTCCTGGATCCAGCATTTGTGATTCGATAAATCACGTGCACACAGGGGTTGACAGGGGTCCATGAAGCCGTGCTTGTTTACTGTAGTGCTCATTTTAAAAATTCAGTGAAGACAAAATTTTTTCTATTTATTTTTTAATTACCAAATGAAGATGACATTTTTTTAAATTTTTGAATCACTAAACATTTTTCTAATTTAAAACTACTCAAAATAATGCTCAGTTATTTACATATTCTTAACAAATATATGTGGGTATTCAGAGTGCAAGTATAACACAAGTAACTATCCAATTAATTGAAAACTTTTCAGAGTATCCAACAGCGTGTCTCCTGTCCAGCGTGGCTCAGCTAGCTGGAATGTCATCCCACAAACCGCAGGGTCACAGGTTTGAGTCCTGGTCAGGGCACATGCCTAGGTTGCGGGTTCAGTCCCCAGTCAGGATGTGTGCAAAAGGTAACAGATCAATATTTCTCTCTCACATCAATGTTGCTTTCTTTCTCTCTCTCTCCCTCCCTCCTACTCTCTCTAAAATTAATAGGCATGTCCTTGGGTGAGGATTAAAAAAAAGTATTCAACAGCCCTGACTTTTTTTTTTTTATCAATTAAGTTCAATTTCAATTAATGTTAGAGCATTGTAAAATTTCCTTTAAAGGAAACTGGTGGTAAGAATTCACATAAAATAGAGATTATGATGAAAAATGGATTTTTAAACTGGCTGTGAGTAGAAACCTCTGTTTCTGCATCCCACACAGCGATCTGTTCAGATAACCAGTTCCTCCTCCATCGGTGCTGTTGGCTTTCAGTGCTATTCAGACAGCACACTGATGTCAGAGGCCTCCTTGGAATGGTGATAGAAAAGGGACTAAAGGAGAAAAATAAATTCCTGCAAACGGTGATCTCTGTAGCACACCAATCTCCCTATAGTTTCTTAACAAAACACACTGCTGTGGATTTAACTGGTGTTGGTAACCACACGTCCATATTTTCCCCCAAATAACTCTGATCCTAAAGCAAGGTTAAGTCACATGTAGCCCTCTAAATTCCTGATGGCATTTGGAAGATTCTAGAAAGAGGTGTTCTAATGAGTAGTCCTTAATATCACTTCTTTATACATTTGTCCTGAGTCTTTGGGAGGGCCCATGACACCCGGGACAGGGCCACGCTGTGCCTTCTCCCCCGACACTGCAGCCACCGGCCGGAAGGAGCACTAGGCCAGCCAGCATCGTGGCCCTCCTCCCCTTCACCACACCCCTGATGTTCTCTCCCACAGAAAGGCTTTCATCCACCCTCCCCTCAACTGGCAGGTAAGAAATGTACTTGAGCGCTTTACTGTTTCCTTGTTTGTTTGCTCTGGGTGTTTGCTCTGGGTGATTTTCAAAATATTGGTCGATGATGAAAAAGAATGCCAAGTTAGAAACCTAAAGTGAGAATTTCTAAGACTCCAATAACGGTTACTATTTACCCACTTATGTCTTCCAGATAAACTTCTATTAATAGTGTGCTTATTTCACACTATTTAGCTATTATAATCAATTAGAGTTTTGATGAGGAATTTAGTCAAGTAGACAACTTCCCTTACAGGAGTATTTCTGTCCCAAGACTGAAAAAGTACAATATTATGTGTATAAAGTTACCAGCTCTGTTTGAAATTCCAACTGGTGCCATGGTATTTTGTAAATGTTCAGAAGCAGACCACAGCTAAAGCAGTCTATAAAAGCAAGTTATACCTCTGGGTTCTGTGGCTTTTAATAATACAAAACTCCTTCTTTGCTGGAAGTGGAGAGAGAATACCATATGAATACATACAGAGATGGGCAAAAGTACGCTTACAGTTGTGAGTACACAAAACATGGAGATAATAAAGCTATCGTAAAAGTCATAACCCACATGTCTTTTCCCATACAAACAACTGTGAACCTACTTTTGCCCACCCCTGTACAGTAACTTCCTTCAGAATCACAGTGAATTCCAGCAATTGACTGGCTGTTGATTTTTCGTAACTGCCATGTGTGGTGAACACACTTTTCAGTCAGTCTCTTACAAACAAGCCGCCTGTCCTCTGAAAGGTGAGCTAAACATCCCACAACTTTTATTTATGTAAGATCTGTTCTATTGACTCAAATCCAAATATGGACTCAGTTAAAAATTGGGGGTACTGGAATGCAAAGATTTCCTTGAATCAATTACTAAGCATTCCAAGCTCCAGTTAAAAAGACTTATGCATTTATTAGGCTATGCCATGAGGAGCTGGTCTGAGAGATGAATGTGGCTATGAAACATGTTGTCATGGCTATGAAGTATGTTTTGAGTTCAGTATGTTAATGTCTCTTTTTCGACCTCAGGGAGACAAAATAGGAATCGTCATAACACCTGATTCTTGAACCACTCTCCCCACTTCCATTTTGTTATTTTACGATATGATAGCATCTGTAAACCTATCACTAAAACAAAAGCTAAGAACCTGACAAAAATGTGCACCTTCCATATGGTAAGCTCAGTTCAGTGTATTTATGCAAATTTCATATTATGTTAGCTTCCCAGTGTGTGAGATTCTTTACAGAAAGCACAGTATAAGCCTAACAAGCAGAAATATGCTTTCAGTTAAAAATACTCATATTGGCAACACTTCCAGAAAGTATTGGGCCTATGAAGCTGGGGGAGGGGAGGAAGGAGAGAACAGAAGACTATACCTGCATCTGTGGGCATTTTCATATTACCAACAAACTTGAGCCTTTTTCGATAATAAAATATTTCCCAAATGTAACTGGAAAATAAACGGCCGGAGGCGATGCGCCCCCTCGATTACTTGTTGCTGCTACTACACACAGACAGCTACCACGCAGTCTTCGGACAACTGGTTCTCCGGTAAGTGAGGGGGACCAAAGCACCTGTGAGTTGGGAAGCATTTCATTCTGCACAGATGCGCACAGGTACAAGCCAGATACAGTCACGAAAATGGAGCAAAGGAAACAGAAATGTGGCAAAAGACAACAGAAACCCAGCAGAGTGACAAAGCCACAAGAACCATGGCTCACCTGGGGATCTGGCTGTAGAGTAGGCACTGGGGTAGTGGCCACCCCTCTTTACTGTGCGCATTCAGTACACACAGAGGAGGAGGAGGAGGAGGAGGAGACAGGAAGGAGAGCGGTTATTCAGCAGGTCTAAACGTGCACACGAGCAGAAGGGGGGAAACAACCCGGCCTGGGGAGAGGGGGTGGGTGCTGACCAGGAAGCGGTGGGAAGGAGAACGGCTCCCAAACGCAGTATCTTATAAAAAGTGCGATGCTTGAGCCCATTTTTATTGATTCTAATTTCATGTGTCCTAGATTTCCCACATGTAAAATCATGGATTTTCACAATCCTTTCCTTAATGGGAGATAACATCCACAACGTTGTTCATAATTGAACTAGAAACAAAGCTGGTAGGAGCGATATATCAAGATGTTTATGGATGTTTTTATATTTTCTAAATGCCAAAACGGTCAAATCATGACAAATTCACAGGACCTAAGAAAAACTGAATTACAGTTAAGTTTGACTCTTAAATAAGTCAAGTACTTCTTTCCAAGAATAATCGTTGCTACTATTAAATTGCTTGATGAAGGAGAAGCCTGTGGAAACCTACTGAGTAAATAACATTATGTTAGGTGTGTGTGTAAGTTTTAAACAAATAAGTGAATATCCACAACCGCACTGTACAAAAATTAAAATGCAGTAGAGTGGTCAATATGTGAGGCATTTCTACATGAAATATCAGAAGAATTAAGATAATAAGATTGTTCTCAAAAAAGTGTCAGAACAAAACAAGCTAGTTTCTTAGAAGACTTATAATGTTGAGAAACAGACTTCAATTTTTGGTTTTAAAAAAAAAAATCATGTCATCTGCATACTGTTCTGCAACCTGGCTGCACACACAAGCAATGGAAAGACTGCAAATTCACAATAATTAAAGGAACCACAAGGAGAATGGTGTGTTCCTCCTGTGACCATCATTCCTTGTCCATTAACTACCTGAGGCTGGCGATTTGCTGCGTCGAGAGAACCCAGGGCTTTTGGATCCAGAATACTTAGCTGGGGAGCGAGAATAAGACGACTTCAAGACACGACATTCTAGAAAGGAAGGAGAGTGCAGTAAGTAGATCTGGGTTTCACACTAGCACATGGAAGGGAGGAAGAGCACATGCGGAAGTAGCTGACCGCCTAGAACCATTACCTGGTCATTTTTCTATTACTGCCCCTAAAGTACACCTGAGGCTACACGACTGTGACCTCACCTCGCTGTTCCAGACGGATGCAGAAACCCCAGTGTGTCCTAACTTGATGCACACACATAGCCCAACCTCAACATGTGCAACTTTTTAAAGACAGTAGCACTGATAGGCAAAGGCTACACTTTCGTTATTGTTCCAAAATCTTTATCACAAGTGGAAAGGGTATGCAGGGCTCTAATTTATGAACCCCTTACTATCTTAGTGTCTGGCTTTCCAAACTGTGGAGCCCAAAAAACCTAGAAAACTAAACGGTACCTTTGGTCTTCCCATAAATAACCAAACAGTGTTTAGAGTATCAGAAGTAATTATAGCTAAAATAAGCAATTCCAATTTGAATAATTAAGAACATGGCTTTTTAAAGTCTTTGCAGATTTTGGATGAATTGTGGATCTGACTTTGTCAACGAGGGGACCTTGGTTAGGCTCTGAACCTCAGTGTTTCCCCTGTGAAAATGGAGTAAGAATAAAATCTGCTTCATAAGCTTATTCTAAGAATTAATTTACATTAAAATACTTCAATTTATGTAGGAAGATTAAAATGTGGATTGGTTTTAATGTATGCCCCTGGGCAATAAATTAACATGTGAAGTACACTAATCAGGAAAATACACACCAAGGGAGGACAGTTAGCATTTGAAAGACTCTAATCAAAACCCTACACAGAGGGGGCTGTAGTAACTTAAGCTTAATCAGCATTATGGGGGTTACTGAGTATTCCATTGTTGGAAGCAGTGGTGTGCGGCTTAGTCAGAAACATCTTGAAGGCACTGCCACTCTTCTGTACGAGTGGAACAGCCAGACCTATGCAGCCAGTACTTGAACTTCAGACCTGCGGCCCCAGGGTTAGGCATCTGAGACAGTCAACACTAGGTGAACTGATTTTAACGGCTCTTCAATGCAAGATATCTGTATCTCCAGGAACCTAAAAGGACCGAGAGTTGGGACTTTGTCAAGGTTACAAGTTAAAAGACTAAGTTTTTTAAACGTTGCCTAAGTGTACCTGTGGCAGAATTAAGTCTGAGACCTGCTTTCATCGTAAGATTTTATGAACAATAATAACATTAACAACAGCCACAGCACATGCTTGTAACTACGTACACTTCTGCTTAATGTATATTAACGTGTTTAATCTTCACAGAATCTTAGGAAAAGGATGGTATTATGCCCCCAGTTTGCAGATGGTGGAGGAGTTAGCGATTGAGAGGAAGCAAGCCGTAGCTCTCACCTATCCCTGAGGAGTCTTTCCGTAGCCAGCAACAAAAACTGCCGATGGCCCGACTAGCTTAGGTAAGGTTACAACATACATGTAAACTGAGTACACAGGCAGTGCTCAATAAAGGTTTCGTCACTGTTGTGATCCGAATTAACTTTATAATGTAGAACATATCACTGAATTTCAGTGTCTCGACTTTCAAAGTGACCAAGATTGACATCAAAGAAATACTAGGGAATGAACTTACAGTGAAATCGAGTAATATATAAAATATAAGTGATATGTAAATACATGTTTCAGTCGACCTTAACCATTCATGAGAATCAGGGATAACATTCCACAGATAATACAAAAGACACCACCTGCAATTCTTTAAGGACTTTCCAGTGATGTTACCAGTTTAAAGCAGAACCAGTCCAACAGACCATAGGACAGTGCAGACACACTCAAAGAAACTTGGTAGCAGCGAAAAACAAAAGAGTGGGTCAATGAACCCCAGCTGCAACGTAGATAATTACTCCAAGGCTACTGACTTTGCGTCATGGGAAAGAATTACACAGGGAAGTTGGTGCCACGGAACGGACCCTCTTGAATTTTTAAAAGCCGATGGGTCGCAGTGTTTATGAGTCCTCAGCAATATGTTTCTCCAATTCTGGACTGTCAGAATCACGATGACTGGAAGGGGTCTACCTTCAGTCCAATTTTGGAAAAACCAACTTTCTTCATCCAGGAAATTAAAGAGTAAGACTGGATTTCTAATATCCCTCTTCTCTGTGAAGTGTTATGTCTGTATTTTACCCCATTAAATTTCATCTTTAATGGGGATTTTTACCCCATTAAAGATGAAATGGACTTTATCGGTGAAAATAATCACTATTACTGTAATAGGTTTAAATTCACTCAAGACAACAGAGTAGAGCAATATTCCCAGAAACAATAGCATTTGAAATTACCAGGGTTTTTGCTAAATAGTGGAAAACTCAATTTATTGGCACAATGAAAAGAAAAAGATTATTCTACTCATTAATGGAAATTGCCTTATTTTTCCTGCATATATAAACAATGGGTGTTATTGCATTTTTAAAGTTGCAAACAAAATAATAAGGTTAAAAAAAAAGAACCGAGATAATCACTATTAACGATTTTGTTGTTACCCTTTCACGTATCTCTTTATAGACACAGAAAATGTACAACTGTAACTGTCCATACAATTAAGGTGGCACAGCCAGCTTGCATTCTGAAAGAGGGCAGGAAATGCATTTCTGAAGCAAAACAATGCAGTAAAAAAAGAAAACAAAGTTGATAAAAAGTGAGTACTACTTAACTACTGAATCAGGGTTTGATTTTTTTTTTAACCTTCATTTCGTCCTCTACTCCCATTAATTCAGGAAGACTACTGTCAATGCCATTTATTTTCAAAGATGACGTGAAGACCACTTAACATGCACCACGTGACTGCACCACGTGACTACACCCCAGCCTCCATTTCCAGGCTACAGAGACGGCCTTACCGCTGTGATCCAGGACAAAGTCGTCTTGGGCGTAACGGAATTTTTCAGGTCCACATGCAATGAAAACATCGTCATCACCAAAAAAGTCTTGCAGGCAAGTAACCTTTAAAAAAAAAATCACATCCAAGAAATAAATTAGAAACATTAAAAGTGAAATTAAAAGCAGTATTAAATACATTTTTAAGCCTCACCTGTAGTACGGAGCAGGAATAAAAAGTTGTTTAGTATCACCTTTCTGAGCATTTTACTCTTCACAGAGCACTGTCACAGAGTGCCCCCTGACCTCACTACAGCCGAATGAGGTGCTCATGGCCAGCACCGACCTTCCTGGTGAAGTCAAGGGCGGACGCGTGAGGGAAAGCAATGTTTTCCAGCTTCCTGGTTAATGGGCAGGAACACTGGACTGATGGTGTCTCTGCCATCCAGTTTTGTGCCAAACTGTTCACTGTGGTTTTTCCTATAAATACCTACCTATTCACTTAAAGGAAGCACCTGGGGCTTCTCTTTGGCATGTCCAATTGCCGGCATGACTACTTTTGTGCCTTGGGGTTGTTACTAAGTAAAACAAGGGTGACCCAAACACAGCACCGCGATACCTGGAGAGTCAAGGGCTTTGCAACCTCTAGTCTTCACCTCTCGCCTAGCTTCAGACATCGCTGCTCTCACAGGTGTGAAAATAAGTGAAGGTCGCATTGTTCTACTCAGTCTCTCAAAGGCACTGGGGTGACCACACAGCACTG